>CM042408.1:7733307-7751976 GCA_023634145.1 Thymallus thymallus
CTTGGCTACTGTTATGTAAGTTAGTTATGCTTAAATGTTAGGTTTGCGTTGTTATTGTTTGGTGTTAAGGAATGTTTTCTTTTCTGTAATTCAGTTTACAAATTGTCCATAAAGCTAAACAATATGGATGTATTGGGCTACTGTTTATGCAAGCTGCTACCAGAAAACAGTGAGGACAGAATACTCATGGATGACAAGGGAAGCCAGGCTTCCCCCAAAAATGTACCAAGAAGAAGTTAAGAATAATAATTTATCTTTTTATCTCTCTGTGTTTCATAATTTCCCTTCAATTTGCAAGAGGCTGAATGTATTTTTACCTTTATTTTACTAGGCAAGTCAGTTAAGAACATATTCTTATTTTCAATGACGGCCTAGGAACAGTGGGTTAACTGCCTTGTTCAGGGGCAGAACGACAGATTTTTACCTTGTCAGCTCGGGGATTTGATCCAGCAACCTTTCGGTTATGGGCCCAACACTCTAACCACTCTAACCACTGGGCTACCTGCCGCCCCATCTCACCAGAGATAGCATCCGAGCGAGCGAAACAGTATGTGGTCTCTGTATGTGGTCTCTGTATGTGTAGGCCATCTATCTGATGCTGTCTGGTCAAAAAGAGTATGACATTGTTGCCGCCCGTAGCACTGAATGCAAGGGAAGAAGCGAGCGTTTGGCCTCCCTTGATAAAAAAAAAAGTACAAAATAACCACAAAAGCCCCCCCAGACCATCACATTGCCTCCACCATGCTTGACAGATGGCATCAAGCACTCCTCCAGCATCTTTTAATTTGGTCTGTGTCTCACAAATGTTCTTCTTTGTGATCCGAACACCTCAAACTTAGATTTGTCTGTCCATAACACTTTTTTCTAATCTTCCTCTGTCCAGTTTCTGTGTTCTTTTGCCCATCTTAATCTTTTCTTTTTAATGACTATTCTGAGATATGTATTTTTCTTTGCAACTCTGCCTAGAAGGCCAGTATCCCGGAGTCGCCTCTTCACTGTTGACATTGAGACTGGTGTTTTACGGGTACTATTTAATGAAGCTGCCAGTTGAGGACTTGTGAGGCGTCTGTTTCTGTCCTCTTGCTCAGTTGTGCACTGGGGCCTCCCACTCCTCTTTCTATTCTGGTTAGAGCCAGTTTGCGCTGTTCTGGGAAGGGAGTAGTACACAGCGTTGTACGAGATCTTCAGTTTCTTGGCAATTTCTCGCATTGAATAGCCTTAATTTCTCAGAACAAGAATAGACTGACGAGTTTCAGAAGAAAGTTCTTTGTTTCAGAAGAAAGTTATTTGTTTCTGGCCATTTTGAGCCTGTAATCGAATACACAAATGCTGATGCTCCAGATACTCAACTAGTCTAAAGGCCAGTTTTCAGCTGTGCTAACATAATTGCAAAAGGTTTTTTTCAATGATCAATTAGCCTTTTAAAATGATAAACTTTGATTATTTAACACAACATGCCATTGGAACACAGGAGTGATGGTTGCTAATAATGGGCCTCTGTACGCCTATATAGATATTCCATTTAAAAAAATCTGCCGTTTCCAGCTACAATAGTATTTCTGATCAATTTGATGAAATTCTAATGGACAAAAAATGTGTTTTTCTTTCAAAAACAAGGACATTTCTAAGTGACCCGGTAGTGTAGGTTGTAATATGGCTTTTTTTCTTGCTTGGCTTCCCCAGTGATTTTACCAATGCATTGCTACTTCTCTCTCTTCATCGCTCTCATTCTGTGGGATGATGACACCAGCTGTAATCAGTTGGAGTTGAGCCCCTCACATGCAACCAAGGAATGTATCCTGTAATCTACAGTCATGCGATAAATTCACACATTGACACAACTCACAAGTGTGCCAGCTAATACAAAGCTTTCTCAAAACATAGGAAGGGGACATTTCAATCTAGTTCCTGGTTGTGACTGTGAGAGAACATTGTAAGAGAATGTTCTCAGGATATTAATAGATTGTTTTGTAGGTCACATTAAGCCAAACAGATAGAGAGAGTGTGTGTGTGTGTGTGTGTGTGTGTGTGTGTGTGTGTGTGTGTGTGTGTGTGTGTGTGTGTGTGTGTGTGTGTGTGTGTGTGTGTGTGTGTGTGTGTGTGTGTGTGTGTGTGTGTGTGTGTGTGTGTGTGTGTGTGTGTGTGTGTGTGTTTGTTTGCCAGTCATAGAGCTGACAGAGAGCTGATACCTGTGGGGGTGAAACTCAGGTTACCACTCTCATCTCCCCCTCCATTCATCAATCCATCCATCCCTCTCTCCCTCTCCTGTTGGGAGTGGTGTTATGTTGATGGGTAGCCTGGAGACAACATTCCAGCTGGCTCCACATAGCTGCCATTCCCCTGATTCTGAGTGACAACACGTGTGTGTGTGTGTTTGGGTGTGTTTTACTTCTAAACGTGTACATACTGTATGTGTAGACTACCCTAACACATGGATGTCCCTTAAAGGCTGTTTCACCATGAGAGAGAAAGGAGGGGATAGAAACAGAGAAAGAGAGTGAGAAAGAGAAAGAGAGAGAGAGAGAGAGAGAGAGAGAGAGAGAGAGATAGCAAAGTGGGAAGGGGGCAGAATGTAAACAGAGCTGAGAGAAATCGTGAGAGAGAGAATGAGTGAGTCATCGAGCGAGAAATAATTAGAAAAGAACGGGAAGGTTTGCAGAGATCGGGAGGTGAGGCTAAGGTAGAGAGCAGAGCAAAAATATTAATTATCGGAATAGGAGGAAGAGGGAGGGAGGGAGGGAGGGTGAGACAGAGAGACTGACCAAGCAGGTTTTGGTTGACATTCTTCCCATTCTCTGCTACATTATTCAGAACACTGATTACTTTCCCTGCAGACTCACATTCCAGAACACTCTCTCTACACCAACTATCTCCTACCTGCATCTTCCAGTGTGTGTGTGGAAGGGGGGTGGGGAGGCTAATTATTCTATCCTTGTGAGGACCTAAAATCCCCCAAAGTCCCCACAAGGATAGTAAATCAAGGAACAAAGGCTATTTTAAGTTTAGGGGTTAGGTTTATTAGGGTTAGAATTAGTGTTAGGGTTAGGGTAAGGGGTTAGTGGTTAGGGTTATGAGTTTAGGTTTAGGATTTGGGTTAGGGATATGGTAAAGGTTAGGGTTAGGTTTAGGGTTAGGAGTTGGGGAAAATAGGATTTTGAATGAAAATGTATTTTAGGTCCCCACAAGGATAGAAGAACAAAGCATGTGAGTGTTTGTAAGGAATAATAACTTTGTAGTGACTCAAATAATGTTGTTTGCTATTTCTGTCATGTTAACTCACAGTATGAATGCATGTTATGTGGATTAGTATTTCTGATCAATTTGTCAGCTTTCAGACTGGCTGGGCTGGATCCTTAAAAAAAAACAAAAAATGTAACCTTTATTTAACTAAGCAAGTTTTCGCCTGCTTGTTGTGGTGTTTTGTCTACCATGTCAGTGAGTTCTCGCTACGTAGGGCAATCCTCATCAGGGTCTCTGGCGACTCTCCCTGTTGACGGGAAACTACAGGCCCACAGGGGGGTGGGCGTAGTTTCAGCTGTTCTCATCAGTCTTTCAGTGGTAAGGGCAAAAGTTGTATTGCAACAGTTTGACTTTAACTGTAATAAATTCTAGTAGTTCTAATCTGATCATGTCAAATGCAGAGCAGCTGATAGACATCTGTAAATGAGGATGCCATTAGATTAGATTGTCATGGTCAAAACATATAGATGTATTGGTTGTAAAGACGGGGAGAGGTCTTTCTGTATTAAAGAGATGCTCTGATTTTTTGACACCACACTCCAAATATAAAGTCCTGCAGGCTTTAGTTTTGTCTTATCTTGATTATTGTTCAATCGTGTGGTCAAGTGCTGCAGGGAAATACCTAGTCAAGCTGCAGCTGGCCCAGAACAGAGCGGCACGTCTTGCTCTTCATTGTAATCAGAGGGCTGATATAAATACTATGCATGCCAGTCCCTCTTGGCTAAGACTTGAGGAGACTGACTGCATCACTTCTTCTTTTTATAAGAAACATTTTAAATTGTTTGCATAACCAACTTACACACAGCTCTGACACACACACTTGCCCCACCAGACAAGCCACCAGGGGCCTTTTCAGTCCCCAAATTCAAATTCAAGAAAGAGTACAGTATTATACAGAGCCATTATCGAATGGAACTCCCTTCCATCTCGTATTGCTCAAATGAACAGCAAACCTGCTTTAAAAGAAACAGATAAAGCAATACCTCACGGCACAACGCCTCTCCCCTATTTGACCTAGATAGTTCAAATCATATCAAATAGAGACACCAGAGGCTTCTCTATGGTCATACATACATTTTTTTGGCATTGGAATAAATGGAGTTATGTTTGGTATGGTTACATAAGGCAGAAGGTTACATAAGGCAGAAGGTTACTTAAGGCAAAAACGAAAGCAGGGTGGTTGGTCAAGGTGGATGGGTTGCGAGTATAACACGAACATCTAGCAATTCAAAGGTTGTGAGTTTGAACCTCATCACTGACAACTTTAGCATTTTAGCTAATTAGCCATTTTTCAACTACTTACAACTTCTTACCATGTTAGCTAAAGCTTCCCCTAACCCTAACCTTAACCATTTTAGCTAACCCTTCCCCTAATACTTTAACCAAACTCCTAAACTTAAACCTAACCCCTAACCCTAACCCCTAGCCTAACTAACGTTATCCAGCTATATACGAAATGCTCTGAGACCAGATTGGAATTAAGTTCGCATTTGATTGCAAGGAAAAAAGTGCATAGCCTACCATTGTGTTGCGTTTCGGTGGCTGAAACGCGCAGATAGATAGATAGATAGATAGATAGATAGATAGATAGATAGATAGATAGATAGATAGATAGATAGATAGATAGATAGATAGATAGATAGATAGATAGATAGATAGATAGATAGATAGATAGATAGATAGATAGATAGATAGATAGATAGATAGATAGATAGATAGATAGATAGATAGATAGATAGATAGATAGATAGATAGATAGATAGATAGATAGATAGATAGATAGATAGATAGATAGATAGATAGATAGATAGATACTTTATTGATGTATTGACTTTATAGATATCGGATACATTTAACACATTTCACTGCAGGGCATTGAACGAAGTAAAGCTCATAGAATTTGGTCTGCAGAAGATGTATTGCTTTGTCATTGGGCATTGGCAGGGTCCGGGTAGACTAGTATCGCTATTTGGAGGCCGCTCCCCTTCATGCAAAACATGTTGTTTTCTGTCTGTGCTATTATAGGTCATTGGAGTCCTGTTACAACTGTAGAGGAGAACACTCCTGACAAACAGGTTCTGAGCTGCTGGGAACGCCCTTGGACACGAAACCACCTGCTCTATAAATATCTGACCGAGGACCAGAGAGAGTCAGAACAGAAAACGAAAAGGAACAGGCACAATAACAAACACGTTAACTGCCGAACTCTCCCTCAGCTTTGAAACACGGAATGCTGCACTGACTCGAAAAACCAGCAACCAATCTCCGGAGCAGCATTAAAAAAGGAGGATCCCTTTCCAAAGCCGATTAGTAAATAATTATAGCAGGGTTGCACATATAGATAAACAAAATATCCAGCTCCGATTGACAGTTACAACTTTCAATTCTAAAATAAGTTTGAGAATCAACAACAGTGTCGACAAAATTATGCAGACCTCAGAATCCCACCTGCAGAAGAACTCCCTGTTCAACTCCATGAACCGCTTCATTGGTGCTGTCAACAACATGGACCAGACGGTGATGGTGCCCAGCCTGCTGCGGGACGTCCCCCTGGAAGAAGAGAGGGCGATGGCCGCCCTGAAAAACTCGGGAAACAGCGACATCGAGGACGGCGACATGTACAGCTACTACCAGCTGCTCAAGTCCATCCGCTGTGACATCGAGTGGGGAGTGATGCGCGCCGAGGAAGCCGAGAAGCGCACGGAGAGCCGGGGTCCCATCTCTCGGATATATTCCGAGGAAGAAGAATCGGAGGTGTCGTCCGAGGAAGACGAGGATAACCTGCAAAAGCAGTTCCAGTTCCACTTGACAGGGCTCCACGGGGTGCTGTCCAAGCTGACGCAACAGGCCAACACTCTGACCAACCGCTACAAGCAGGAGATCGGCATTGGATGCTACTAAAGCGAGCCCTCATTCCCCGAGGATCGATTGTGTATTATTTAGCGGAAATGAGTTGAACTGAACTGAATAGTCTATCACTGATGAAACTCCTTTGAATACATGCAGAAAGAAAAAAAAAGAGAGGTAATATTTAACCTTTGTGGTATATTTGTGTTGATCCAAAGTAATGTTGTGGTTGACCTGCAATGTGGTATACCTGGGCTCCATTACCCCAGTGTTGCACACTGTCTAGGTTTTTCGAGCCGTGTTCAACGGTGACCCATGCATTCAGCTCAAGTGATACACATGATTCATATTTATACTTTATTTAATATTGATGTATAACTTATTACCTCATACTGTATGTTTGAGAGCTGTATATTTCAACGTGCCGCAGACATTTGGCTACATTTTTAACATCCCAGTAAGGGGAAAATGCATATGATTTAGCATGTCTAATGATGCCAATGTGTCAAATAGTCTGTACAGGTTTTGTACTTCTCCCTATTGTTATGTTTGTGTCTTTATTATGTGCTTAGCTGAATGGAGGAGGCTTGATATATTCCCGCCTATGATCCCAATGCTGCCATATATGATCAATGAACTGGAATCAACTGATGGATCTTCTGAAATAATGAAGGATTCCAAGAGATCATGTTATTATGGTGTTATTGCCATGGTATTTATGGAGAGGTGAAACTCTATAATTCACATTTTTGAATGTACCATTTTATGTTTTGCATTGAAGATATTCGTATGGAGAAATAAAGTTTTTTTTATATAAATTAAAATAATTTGTTATGTATGTTCTTTGCCTAGCAACACAACACCTAGAATGTTGTGGACCAGGATTATAATTCATACAGCTACCATCCTCAAACTGATCCCAATACGTTTCAACCAGTGTTTGATACCGTATATCCCTAACATTTAATCTGTTTGTCCAGGGATCAGTCCATCTGGTACTCAGTATGAACCCATTTCTGTTCAAACCAAAACTCTTTTCATCCTATGTTCCAAGGCAGAGTGAACCTGTAACATACAGGTAACTGCCAAAATAAAGAAAACACTTTAGGAAATGAGGGATGCAAAGTATATTGAATGGAAGTTCCTCCACACAGGTGTGGTTCCTGGCTTGATTAAGCTTATCATGCTTAGGGTCATGTATAAAAATGCCCAGTTGCCCATTATTTTGGCTACCATGGGTTTAAAGGGTGTGTGTGTGTGAGTGTGTGTGTATCTCAGTCACCAAATCTTAACCCAATTGATTATGGGAGATTCTGTAGCGCCGCCTGAGAGAGCATTTTCCACCACCATCAACAAAACACCAAATGATGGAATTTCTTGTGGAAGAATTTCGTTGCATCCCTCCAATAGAGTTCCAGACGCTTAGGTGTTTCCTTTATTTCGTCAGTTACCTATATACAGCGCCTTTGGAAATTATTCAGACCCCTTACATTTTTGAACATTTTGTTATGTTACAGCATTTTAGAACATTTTGCTAATTTATATATTTTTTTAAACTGAATTATCACATTTACATAAGCATTCAGACCCTTTACTCAGTACTTTGTTGAAGCTTTGTTGTTTTCGACTGATTAGTCTCCCAGTCCCTGCCGCTGAAATACATCCCCACCACCATGCTTCATCGTAGGGATGGTTCCAGGTTTCCTCCCGACGTGACACTTAGTGTTCAGGCCAAATAGTTCAATCTTGGTTTCATCAGACCAGAGATTCTTGTTTCTCATGGCAAACTTTTTTGTAACCACCAATTCTCATATTGAAGTACTATAGTAATCATGTAATCATTTGCTCCCGAGTGGCGCAGCGATCTAAGGCACTGCGTCTTAGTGCTAGAGACTACAGACCCTGGATCAATCCTGGGCTGTATCAGAACCGGACGTGATCGGCAGTCCCATAGGGCAGCGCACAATTGGCCCAGCGTCATCCGAGTTAGGGGAGGGATTGGCCAGGGTAGGCCGTCATTGTAAATAATCATTTGTTCTTACTGTAACTGACTTGCCTAGTGAAATAAAGGTTAAATAAAAATGTAATAAATGTAATTTGACATGGCCACTCATGGCTTTTCATCCAGCCAAGTAAGAATGATTTATAATTGTATTCATAGTATGAGTCTGCTCTCAGCATATGCTGCATCCATCAAGCTTAGGTCATGCAAACAGCCATAGACTATTAGGACCATGCGAAGAGCAGCTGCGAAGAGTAATAGAGGGAGTCAAAGACCTGGCCTCAGTAAGGCCCTGACAGTACCCCCCCACCCTAAGGAGCGGGCTCCCGACCGCAAGATTCCCCTCCCAACCAAAAAACACAAAATCCCATACACAATGGGGGAAAGGGGGGCAGAGCGGAGTACTGTGGAGGTTGTTGGTGGGGCTCTGGCTCCGGCTTCGGTCGTGACGCAGGCTCTGATGGCAGCTCCTTCCTCGCCTCTGCGTTGCATGCCCGGTCCTGTCTGGACCCCGGCATGATGGACCCTTCCTCAGTACTCCCGTGAGGCACCAAGTCCTGTCTGGACCCTGGTGTGGGAGACTCCGACCCGACAGCTGGGCTGGCGACCGGTCCCGGACTGGGCACCGTTGGAGCGGGCGGCTCCGGCTCTGGAGAGGGGCTGACGACTGGTTCCAGACTGGGCACCGGACAGAGCGGACTGCTCCGACACTGGAGAGGGGCTGACGACCGGTCCCGGACTGGGCATCGGTGGAGCCGACTGCTCCGGCACTGTAGCGGGACTGGCGACCGGTCCCGGACTGGACACTGGTGGAGTGGGCTGCTCCGGCACTGGTGCAGGGCTGGATGGCAGGTCCTGTCTAGACCCAGGCCCAATGGAAAGCCTCAACCTCGGAGCATGACTGGACGCCATGCCCATCCTGGGCATCGGCGCAGAGGAGAGCTCCAGCCGTTTAGCCGGGCTGGCTGCCGGTACCGGACTGGGCCCCGGCGCAGAGGAGAGCTCCAGCCCTGTAGCCGGGCTGGCCACCGGTTCCGGACTGGACACCGGTGTGGCGAGGAGCTCCGGCTCCGGAGTGGGACTGGACGCCGTGCCTAGCCTGGGCACCAGCACAGATGAGGGGTCGAGTCGTTTAGCCGGGCTGGCTGCCGGTATCGGACTGGACACCGGCGTGGCGAGGAGCTCCGGCTCAGTGACCTCCCTCTCCTGTTTGTGGAGGTGAGCCAGCCTCTCCTTCCATATCACCGGTCTGGCCTCAAAGCTATCCTCCTCCTCCATCCTCCGAACGTGGGGATTGGACTCGGCAGCGGGAGGAAGGGCCACCCAGGCTCTCCACCACTTTGCCTGTTCCTCTTTCGGCCGATCGTAAAACCCCTCCGGCGTCTTCCGGTTCTCTGCCGTCGGAGGCGGAAGTGGTGGGCGCTGATCTACCGGACTGGAGCGGCATACTGGAGGTCTGGTGCGTGGAACCGGCACAGGAGGTCCTAGACAATTTGTCTTACCGTGGACTGATAAACATCAAGGCTTAGGTCTTCTGAGATCTCTTTTGTTTGAGGCATGATTCACATCAGGCAATGCTTCTTGTGAATAGCAAACTCAAATTTTGTGAGTGTTTTTTATAGGGCAGGGCAGCTCTAACCAACATCTTCAATCTTGTCTCATTGATTTGACTCCAGTTTAGCTGACTCCTGACTCCAATTAGCTTTTGGAGAAGTCATTAGCCTTGGGGTTCACATACTTTTCTAACCTAATGTTTAAATTATGTATTCAATATAGACAAGAAAAATACAATAATCTGTGTGTTATCAGTTTAAAGACACTGTGTTTGTCTATTGTGGTGACTTAGATGAAGATCAGATAAAATGTTAAATCCAGGTAATTACAAAGGGTTCACATAATTTTTCTTGCCACTGTATTTCATGCACACACGCACACGCACACGCACATACACATACACACACACACTGGAGATGAGGTTACAATGGGGAAAAAACAGTACTCACATACGAAAACACACAGGCAAATGCATCGCAAATGACTGAAAGACTGCACAACTTTCATTCCGAGTTTCCAAAAATTGTTTTGGCATGAGGTCAGCACCAACTCAGTTTCTGAGTCCCATCCCTTCAGCAGATTCCATTGTGGTGAAGCACAATACACTTTGAGAAAAAATAGTTCCAAAAGGGTTCTTCAGCTGTCGCCATAGGAGAACCCTTTTTGGTTCCAGGTAGAACCCTTTTTGGTTCAAGGTAGAACTCTTTTGCGTTCCATGTAGAACCCTCTGTGGAAAGAGTTTTACATGGAACCCAAAAGCTTCTACCTGGAACTAATAAGGGGTCTCCAAAGGGTTCTCCTATGGGGACAGCTGAAGAACCGTTTTTGGTTCTAGATATCACCTTTTTTCTAAGAGTGTGGGATTGAACAGAACAGAACAGGTTTAAATCTAGATGCCAAGAACAACACCTTTAGGCTTGTGGGTAATACCTAAAGACATACTCTGTACCTTTACAGAAGTTCCACCCCCCAGTGTTCTTCCTCGTATACTCACTCTAATTAGTGTTGCAACATGTAGTTTAACAGGAAATGTGGGTTATGTTCTCCTTCCGTATACTTATCATTTTGTTACTTCTCTGTCACATTCCTTTTCAGGCAAAATATATATCTCAACTGCTCTGTTTGTGTTTGATAATAAAATGTTTATCTTTGTTTTTTTAAAACATTGTCCGTGATAATGATACAGTAACAACTTAGCATTATCTACACTAGCAACCATAGGAAGCCTCTTATATCAAATGTATGGGCTCTCTTATCAGTTGTTTTAAGACTGGCAGGTCCTAGAAAACACCCACACTTTGAAGGGTGTTTTGTTTCAGGAGACAATAAAAGGAATTAATTACAAGGACATCTTTTCAAGATTAATTACACAGTAATAACCAGTTGTAGAAACATCTCAAGGATGATCAATGGAAACAGTATGCACCTGAGCTCAATTTCGACTCTCATAGCAAAGGGTCTGAATACCTGTTTTCGCTTTGTCATTATAGGCTATTGTGTGTAGATTGATGAGAATTTTTTAGGCTGTAACGTATCAAAATGTGGAAAAAGTCAAGGGGTCTCAATACTTTCCGAAGGCACTGTAGGCTAATATTAGTAAATATCAAGTAAGTAAATACCACCTGAAACCAGAAAATGTTGCCTTTCCAAAAGTTGTGTTCCCCTCCACAGTTGGTGATTCTCACAGTGAAGCAAGCCACAGGCACCTTCTCATTGATAGGATTACTTAAACTTCAAAACTATATTATCAATTAGTTTCAAAGTATATTTGCCACGTGCACAGGATAGAACAGTACTGTGAAATTCTTACCTTGAGAGCTCTTTCCAACAATGCAGTGATAATAATAATAATAATAATAATAATAATAGTTATAGAAAACATAAATAAAAGTAAGAATAAAAACCTCACAAACTACGAGGAGAGCGTTATCCTAGTTAAACCACCTTTTACTTTCTGAATTTCTTATTACTCAATTAGATTAATCAAATGGCTATTGCTATGAGGACATTGAATTAAGATAATGCACCGATTGACATCCCATGGCTTTGCTTCAAAGTAGTTTTCTTTAATCCTGGTCCTGGTGGACCTACAGTGGTGTGAAAAAGTATTTGCCCCCATTCTGAGTTTCTTTATTTTTGCATATTTTTGATACTGAACGTTATCAGATCTCAACCAAAACCTAACTTTAGACGAAGGGAAATAACAGACATAACGATTGCTTATTTTATTTACTTAATTAACAAAGTTATTCAACACCCAATTCACCTGTTTGAAAAAGTAATTCCCCCTTACACTCAATCACTGGTTTTGCCACCTTCAGCTGCAATGACTGCAACCAAACGCTTCCTGTAGTTGTTGATCAGTCTCTCACATCGCTGTGGAGGAATTGTGGCCCACTCTTGCATGCAGAACTGCTGTCCAGGTCCTGAGGGTTTCTCCAGACATAATGGGACCCATCTCGTCCAAAACATTCACTCAAGCTTGCCAAAAAGCACCTGGAAGCATCTGGATGATCATCAAGACTCTTGGAAGAATGTTCTATTAACAGAAGTATAACTTTTTGGACGACATGGGTCCCATTGTGCCTGGCGAAAACCAAACATTGCATTCCATAGAAGGACCCTTATTCCAACGGTCAAGCATGGTTGGGGTAGTGTGAAGAAGTCTACATGAAAATGGCTAAAAACTACAAATTTGACATTTTGGAATGGCCTAGTCAAAGTCCAGACCTGATCCCAGTTTAGATTTTGTGTCAGGATTTGAAATGAGCTGTTCATGCTTGAAACCCCACAAATTTTCCTGAGTTAAAGCAGTGGGCCAAAATTCCTCCACAGCGATGTGAGAGACTGATCAACAGCTTTTGGAAGTGTTTGGTCGCAGTCATTTCAGCTAAAGTTGGCACAAAGAGTTGTTGAGTGTAAGGGGGGAATTCATTTTTTTCACACAGGGGCATAACTTTGTTTATGAAGTAAATTAAATAAATGCAATTGTTGTGTTATTTGTTCACTCAGGTTCCCTTTATCTAATATTATTAGGTTAGCACTGACACACCTCATTCAACTAAAACAATGTAATATCCTCAAGCCCTTGATTAGTGGGATTATGTGTGTTTGTGAGGTTTCCCAGGACAAGGATTAAAGAACCCTGTGTTAAAGGATTTGTCCGGCATGGATTATGCTTTTCGCTGATGATTTGATCGAGCAGGGAAGAGTGTAATCTTTTTGGTGGCTAGGTTAGGATTAGGGGTCAAGAGTTGCAGATTATTGCATTTGAAAATAATCCATGAAGATCCACGGCAAGGCCACTGCTCTTTCATTACAATATATATAATAGGTTGAGCTACGTGAGGCTATACCCAGCCTTAATGAATTATATAGCAAAGTAAGCCAAGGCTATAAAGAAATATTGAAGGAATGCAGAGCTATGCAGGAATGTGTCAAATTAACAGTTGTCTTTTAACTCTCTCCTCAGCTTTATCACACTGTTTGTAATCTGGCTTTTGCGCCGGTATCACTCCTTGGCCCAGGTAATTTGTTTGTGTGTGTCTGTGTCTGCCTCTGTGTGTGTTTAGGAGTGCATCTAAATGTTTACATCAGAATCACGGAATCCAGACATTAAAGAGATTCTCTGGTATTTTTGTATACTTTCTAGTTCTGAAAGTAGTGCTCACCAGCCAAAAGTGGTCCCCGAAAATTGCGTTCTATGTCATACACAGCGGGTGAAATAAGTATTGATCACGTCACCATTGTTCTCAGTAAATATATTTCCAAAGGTGCTATTGACATGAAAGCTTCACCAGATGTTGGTAACAACCCAAGTAATCCATTCATACAAAGAAACCAAAACAAATAAGTTCAGAAATTAAGTTATGTGTAATAATGTGAAATGACACAGGGAAAAAGTTTTGAACACATGAAGAAAGGGAGGTTCAAAAAGGCATGGAAAGCCAAGACAACAGCTGAAAACTATCAGTAATTAAAAAGCAATCCAGCCCCCTATCAGTGCAAATCTGGTTCAGTCCCAACTGATGGCCTACAAAAAGGTCTCATTGCCAAGGTGTCACACAAGACACATCTCATGATGGGTAAAAGCAAAGACCTTCGCAACCTAATTGTTGCAAAACATAATGATGGCATTGGTTATAGGCGCATTTGTAAGCTTCTGAATGTTCCAGTGAGCACTGTTGGGGCCATAATACGGAAGTGGAAAGACAATCATTTCACCATAAATTTGCCTCGACCAGGTGCTCCTCGCAAGATTTTGCAAGATTTCAAGATTTCAGTGTGAGGCTGTGAAGTGTGTGTGTATATTTTTGTGTGTGTGTGTTTGTTCAGCATGCGTGTGTGTGTTTGTGTGTGTGTGTGCGTGTCTGTGTCTGAGGTGATGCTCTCAGTCCTATTGTGAGTAATGAGATTAACGTGGGGTCAGGCTGGAGATGGGGATCGATCCTCAAGTCAACCCCAGACCACAGGATAAGTGGACCATCTGGCCTCTCGCACTCTGTTATCGCTCTCCTCCCTGTATCTCTTTATCTCTCTCTCTCTCTCTCTCTCTCTCTCTCTCTCTCTCTCTCTCTCTCTCTCTCTCTCTCTCTCTCTCTCTCTCTACAGAAGACGATTTTCAGTCTGACTGTAGCAGAATTCTTTGACAGTGTATCATAGTGAGTCACTGTCACTAGACACACACACTAGCACACTAACATGCACGTTCGCACAAGCATATACACACAGAGCTCTACAGAGTGACCAGATGACCCCTGTCTCTCTCTTCATCTCCCCTCTTTTCTTGCATCCCCTCCTTTCTATCCCCTCTCTCTCCTTCCTCAGGGTGATACCCATCCAGAGGGGAGTCTGTGTAACTTCCAGGCATGGTGGCTCACTAATTTTGGTTAGTGAGCCACCCCTCACATACACTACCCCTCACCTTCCATACAGCTGACATCACCTCCTGACCCCTTACTAACACCTTCCATACAGCTGACATCACTTCCTGACCCCTTACTAACACCTTCCATAAACTGACATCACTTCCTGACCCTTTACTGACCCCTTCCAGACAGCTGACATCACCTCCTGACCCCTTACTAACACCTTCCATACAGCTGACATCACTCCCTGACCCCTTACTAACACCTTCCATAAACTGACATCACTTCCTGACCCTTTACTGACCCCTTCCAGACAGCTGACATCACCTCCTGACCCCTTACTAACACCTTCCATACAGCTGACATCACTCCCTGACCCCTTACTAACACCTTCCATACAACTGACATCACTTCCTGACCCTTTACTGACCCCTTCCAGACAGCTGACATCACCTCCTGACCCCTTACTAACACCTTCCATACAGCTGACATCACTCCCTGACCCCTTACTAACACCTTCCATACAACTGACATAACTTCCTGACCCTTTACTGACCCCTTCCAGACAGCTGACATCACCTCCTGACCCCTTACTAACACCTTCCATACAACTGACATCACCTACGGATCCTTACCTATGACCTACCTCCCAGTATACTGCTTTTAACCCAGGCTCTACTCCTGCATTTATCTCAACCTTGTCCTAAATTACTAATGAACTTCTAACTTACGGATGAGCTTATAAGACACTGATTACGATATAACGTACTCAAGACCTTCAATGGGCTTTTCTTAAACTAACAAAATATGTGAAGTAAGATCTGCCTATCTGATGACATTCTAAGTTACTGACAACCTTCTCCATATTTAGGCTTAACCTCCCCCTACTCCGTAGCTACCTCTGGTATTATACAACTCTGGTTACACCCCTGAAGCACAGCAGACTGTACAGTGCACTATACCCTGCTCCACTCTGACCTATGAGCTTCAGAGCCTGGGACACAGACACATAGACACACACAGACACACAGAATAAGAGAGAGAGAGAGTGAGAGAGAGAGAGAGAGTGAGAGTGAGAGAGAGAGAGAGAGAGAGAGAGAGAGAAGAGAGAGAGAGAGAGAGAGAGAGCGAGCGAGAGAGAGAGAGAGAGAGAGTGAGAGAGAGTGAGAGAGAGTGAGAGAGAGAGAGAGAGAGAGAGAGAGAGAGAGAGAGAGAGAGAGAGAGAGAGAGAGAGAGAGAGAGAGAGAGAGAGAGAGAGAGAGAGAGAGAGAGAGAGAGAGAGAGAGAGAGGTGAACGTGAAGTGAACGTGAAGTGAGCAAGGGCAACGGTCGGAGAGGGAGAGGGAGAGAGAATAAATAACACCGCTGTAAGGGCTGGATTGTGGTAACCTTTATGTCCATTCAGGGAAAGCCACAACCCAGTCCTTACATCAGGGAGGGAAGGTGAATGATCCCCAATCAGAGACAGCTGTCTAGCGTTGTCTCTGATTGGGAATGGTATTTAGCCTTCTCTCCCATCCACCTGCTTGTGGATCATTGTTTGTTCGTGTCTGCATGTTGCGCTAGACCGTAAGTCACATTGCTTTATGTTTATAAGTGTATTCAGACCCTCCTTTGTTATTTTATGCTTTGTGGATCTATCTCATAAAATAAAAGGATGACACTCCACGAGCGCTCCGTTTTACCGTCCCTTCACTAATCAGCATCGTGACAGAATGATCCACCAACCAGGGACGCAACGGAGCCTGACATTGGGAGATATCCTCCTCGGTATGGGGAAAATTTCAGAGGAGGAATACTCCCATTATCGTGCGGTGGAGGAAGGCTGGGGTCCGGCGCAGCGGCGCCGACGTCGGGGAAAGAGTCGGCGAGCCAAAAAAGCGAGGGACCAGCCTGGAGCCTAGAAAAACCCCCAAACGGATTTTGGGGGGGGGGGCTATGGGGGTGGTCGGGGATCGAGGAGGAAGAGCCCCGACCACTGCACTCGTGGGGGTTCCCGGAGGAGACCCTACAGCCATGGGAGCGGAAGTACAGAGAGGAGTCGGAGGAAGACGACGACGATGTGCTTCTGTTCCCTCACTCGTGGGGGTTCCCGGAGGAACCCTCACAGGATGGGGATTGGCGCTGGAGAGACTACGACAGCAACAGTCTTAATCCAGTGCCAGTTCCCAGCCCGGTGCCTTCAGCGCCGGTCCAGAGTCGGAGGAGGAGGAAACCGACTCAGCGCACCCAAACATCGGTGCGCAACAAAAGCCCGGTGCGACCCGTGCCAGCTCAGCGCACCAGCCAAACGGTGCGTCTGCCCAGTCCGGTACGCCCAGTGCCGGCTCCTCGCACCCCGACCTCCAGTGAGGGTCTGCAACCCTGAGCCTCCAGTGAAGGTCTGCAACCCTGAGCCTCCAGTGAGGGTCTGCAACCCTGAGCCTCCAGTGAAGGTCTGCAACCCTGAGCCTCCAGTGAAGGTCTGCAACCCTGAGCCTCCAGTGAAGGTCTGCAACCCTGAGCCTCCAGTGAAGGTCTGCAACCCTGAGCCTCCAGTGAAGGTCTGCAACCCTGAGCCTCCAGTGAAGGTCTGCAACCCTGAGCCTCCAGTGAAGGTCTGCAGCCCGAGGCCTGCAGTGAAGGTCTGCAGCCCGAGGCCTGCAGTGAAGGTCAGCGGCCCGAGGCCTGCAGTGAAGGTCAGCGTCCCGAGGCCTGCAGTGAAGGTCAGCGTCCCGAGGCCTGCAGTGAAGGTCAGCGTCCCGAGGCCTGCAGTGAAGGTCAGCGTCCCGAGGCCTGCAGTGAAGGTCAGCGTCCCGAGGCCTGCAGTGAAGGTCAGCGTCCCGAGGCCTGCAGTGAAGGTCAGCGTCTCGAGGCCTGCAGTGAAGGTCAGTGTCCCGAGGCCTGCAGTGAAGGTCAGCGTCCCGAGGCCTGCAGTGAAGGTCAGCGTCCCGAGGCCTGCAGTGAAGGTCAGGGTCCCGAGGCCTGCAGCGAAGGTCAGCGTCCCGAGGCCTGCAGCGAAGGTCAGCGTCCCGAGGCCTGCAGTGAAGGTCAGGCCTGCAGCGAAGGTCAGCGTCCCGAGGCCTGCAGCGAAGGTCCGCGTCCCGAGGCCTGCAGCGAAGGTCAGCGTCCCGAGGCCTGCAGCGAAGGTCAGCGTCCCGCCGCCTCCAGCGAAGGTCAGCGTCCCGCCTCCTCCAGCGAAGGTCAGCGTCCCGCCGCCTCCAGCGAAGGTCAGCGTCCCGCCGCCTCCAGCGAAGGTCAGCGTCCCGCCGCCTCCAGCGAAGGTCAGCGTCCCGCCGCCTCCAGCGAAGGTCAGCGTCCCGCCGCCTCCAGCGAAGGTCAGCGTCCCGCCACCTCGAGCGAAGGTCAGCAGCCCGGAGCCTCCAGCCACAGCTCAAGGCCTGGAGCCTCCTCCACCGGTGCCCAGTCCGGGGCCGGTCGTCTGCGTCGCTCCAGCGCCGGAGCAGTCCGCTCCACCGGTGCCCAGTCCGGGGCCGGTCGTCTGCCCAGCTCCAGTGCCGGAGCAGTCCGCTCCACCGGTGCCCAGTCCGGGGCCGGTCGTCTACTTCGCTCCAGTGCCGGAGCAGTCTGCTCCACCGGTGCCCGAGCCGGGGAAGGACATCAGCCCCTCTCCAGGGTCGAGGGCTCCCACACCAGGGTCCAAACAGGACTTGGTGAATCGCGGGAGTACTGGGGGGGGAACCATCGCGCCGGGGTCCGGACCGGACCGGGCGTGCAACAGGGAGGTAGGAGGAGAGCAGCTTTCACGGCCGGCGTCACGACCGAGGCCGGAACCGGAACCCCCACCAACAACCACCTCAGTACCCCGCCATTTCCCCTCCTGTTTTTGTGTATTTTTTTGGGGAGAGGGGGAGATATCGCGGTCGGGAGCCCGCGCCTTGGTGGGGGGGGTACTGTAAGGGCTGGATTGTGGTAACCTTTATGTCCATTCAGGGAAAGCCACAACCCAGTCCTTACATCAGGGAGGGAAGGTGAATGATCCCCAATCAGAGACAGCTGTCTAGCGTTGTCTCTGATTGGGAATGGTATTTAGCCTTCTCTCCCATCCACCTGCTTGTGGATCATTGTTTGTTCGTGTCTGCATGTTGCGCTAGACCGTAAGTCACTTTGCTTTATGTTTATAAGTGTATTCAGACTCTCCTTTGTTATTTTATGCTT
>CM042408.1:7752176-7844676 GCA_023634145.1 Thymallus thymallus
CAGAGACTCGTTTGCAACAACCCCTTGCTTGTTTCTTCAAGGAGCAACAAAGTTTCATCACGTTGTAAAGAGTCCATGTTACCGCAGAAACGGACTCAACTGCACGATTGCCCGGCCGTCCAGTCTTCAATCATTTTCATGACGGTCTTCATCCATAACTGTCAGTTATATGGTAATTGTGCCAGCCCTAATAAACTACTGTTTCATTACCCTCCCAAGGAGCACAAAGCCTATGGCACGGAGAGCTGTGATTAAATACATCACACACACACACACCTCACTCTCTTCGAACTGCAGGCAACGATCTACAATTTTTGTTTTACACAAACAATGTGTAAAATCCAAGTCCATTTTAGTCACAAACGTCTTCCTAAATGTGTAGTGTTCTACTAACTCAAACCAGTTAATGTATCTGTATTACATTTTCAACGAGGGCTGTGAGTAAGATGGATTCAACACTGATTGTGATGGCTCCAGCCTAATCAACAGCACAACTTCATGTCGCGGAGCAACGTTGCCCCTCCTACTTTCCCTGCGTAACGTGAAGTTTTATCATAACACCCCCCTCCCCCCAGTTTTGGCACACTGTGGCGCCGGGGGTCAGTGTATGTGTGGTGTATGTTCTTGCAGATCGAGAGAAAGAGAGGGAGCGACAGAAAGAGAGGGGGGGAGGGGCGCTGGCCAGACTCCCAGCATGTTTAGCAGAAGAAAAAATTAATGAAGCACAGCAAATGGATTCCAGGCTCTCCTCTCTCCCTCTCCTCTCCTCTCCTCTCCTCTCCTCTCCTCCTCCCAGCCGCTACAGTCCTCACCATCATCTACCGGGAGTTTAATAACGGGACCGTCAAAGCTTTCCACCATGGAACTTTAATCATGTTTAATTGTATTTATTTTATAGGCTGTGTGATCTAAAATTCCTTGTCAGATGTTGTCTGAAGTGGCTCTGTCTACTCTTTTAGTTCATGTGGGACCCCAGATTTTTTCAATAAAGCAATAATTGACACATGTATACACCATGTATACACCCTGTGTACACCATGTATACACCCTGTTATACACCATGTATACACCATGTATATACTATGTATACACCATGTATACACCATGTATACACCATGTATACACCATGTATATACTATGTATACACCATGTGTACACCATGTATACACCCTGTATACACCATGTATACACCATGTATATACTATGTTTACACCATGTATACACCATGTGTACACCATGTATACACCCTGTATACACCATGTACACATCATGCATACTCCATGCATACACCATGTACACACCATGTATACACCATGTATACACCATGTATATATAATGTATACAAACATGTATACACCCTGTATACACCATGTATACACCCTGTATACACCATGCATGTACACATCATGCATACTCCATGCATACACCATGTATGCACCATGTACACACCATGTATACACTATGTATATATAATGTATACACCATGTATACACCATGTATACAACATGTATACACCCTGTATACACCACGTATACACCCTGTATACACCACGTATACACCCTGCATACACCATGTATACACCATGTTTACATCATGTATACAACATGTATACAACATGTATACACTACACCCTGTATACACCACTTATACACCCTGTATACACCATGTATACACCATATATTCACCATGTATACACCATGTTTACACCATGTATACACCATGTATACAACATGTATACACCCTGTGTACACCATGTATACACCAATGATAAACAAACATAGCTTCTGTTTGTTTTTGTCTTCCCCCATAATTTTCTCTCACGGAGGAACGGAACGGTGTGTGTGTGTGTGTGTGTGTGTGTGTGTGTGTGTGTGTGTGTGTGTGTGTGTGTGTGTGTGTGTGTGTGTGTGTGTGTGTGTGTGTGTGTGTGTGTGTGTGTGTGTGTGTGTGTGTGTGTGTGTGTGTGTGTGTGTGTGTGTGTGTGTGTGTGTGAAACACCAGGTGGTGTTGACATGAGACAGAACCTCTTGTGTTTGGCACTGTTGATGTCGAGCAGGGAGAAGTCTTTCTCTCGCTTTCTCTCTCTCTCGCTGTCTGTCTGTCCCTCTTTCTCTCTCTCGTAGGAAAAGGTTAACTCTGTCAGTCTCCTATTGATACAAAATCTAGACTTTAATTTCCATGCCTTATCTATCACTCCTCCGAAAAAGAGAGAGAGTGTGTGTGTGAAGTATTTATTTAAACTCTCTGTCTCTCCAGATGTCCTTGGC
The DNA here is from genome assembly GCA_023634145.1 of Thymallus thymallus. Classification (NCBI taxonomy): domain Eukaryota; kingdom Metazoa; phylum Chordata; class Actinopteri; order Salmoniformes; family Salmonidae; genus Thymallus; species Thymallus thymallus. The sequence goes on from CM042408.1 coordinate 7,754,444, forward strand.
TGAGGAGATAAAGTGGTTGAAGTGTTATCCATCCATTTATCTCCTGGTGTCTCTGTTCCCCTGTTCAGCAGGTCACACACACACAGACACACACACAGACACACACACAGACACACACTCCACACACACGCACACAGTGTGTGTGTCTTATTCAGCATGCTGAGCATGTCAGCCTCCGTCCCTGTCTGATGTCCAGTCACCCTTTTGGCTTCACTCCTTTCATCCTTATCTCTCTATCCCTCTATCTTTCCTTTCTCCTTCTATCCATTGCCCTCGAACATCCCTCTCTTTCTCTGCCTTTATAAATATACTTCTGTAAGAAAAGCACAGAGCGTTGAGCCTTCTAGGCTTGCGTGTGTAATGCTTGTGTTTATCTGATTGTTTTTGAACACTTTAATGAGTAAATGAGTCTTGCTCTCCCAACTGTGATGTTTAGTGTGTGTGTGTGTGCGCGCGCGCGCGCGTGTGTGTGTGTGTGTGTGTGTGTGTGTGTGTGTGTGTGTGTGTGTGTGTGCGCGAGCGTGCGTGTGTGTGTATGTGTGCGTGGATGGAGGTAGGTGTTAAATAATAATGTTGCTAAACGTTCCCCCTCCCTCCCTCCCTGCCTCCCTCTCTCTCTTTCCTCTCTCGCGCTCTCTCTCCCTCTCTCTCTTTCCTCTCTCGCTCTCTCTCTCCCTCTCTCTCTTTCCTCTCTCGCTCTCTCTCTCCCTCTCTCTCTTTCCTCTCTCGCTCTCTCTCTCTCTCTCCCTCCCTCCCTTTTGTTTAACTTTCCTCCCCTCCTCCTCCCGGGGAAGGTGTGATTGACAGGTCAGGGTTACTAAGTGATTAGCTGCGGCTGCTCCTTGTGTTGTCGCGGCGATGTAGTTGGAGACGCAGGTCAATTACAGGGTCAACGTTTCTCAAAGGCTCCACTCTGCTCCCCTCCCCCCCATTCATCCATCTCTCCATCCCCCGCTCCGTCCCTCCTTCTGCGCCCGCTGTCACCTAATGAAGATGACAAACTGCATCCTGCGCTAAAGCCCAGACCCCCACACTTCCACCCTCCGTTCTCCTCTCTTTATTTCACTCACTCTATCTCCCTCTTTCCTCCTCCTTCCTTTCCGTCCTTCTCCCACTTCTCATGCCCCCATATCTCTTTGTTCTTCTTCCTCTCTTCCATTTCCTTTCCTTCTCAATTTATCTCTCGTTCCTCCCCTCCTTCAACACAAAGAGTCTCCCTCTCTTTGCCTTCCTAGAGAAAAGAGATTAAATCACTCTCTCGTCCTCTACCTCCCTCCTTCCCTGCTCTGTGTATCTTTCTGGCGCCTAGTCCGTCAGCTGGTTGACATTTAGTGGGATGAGTCTTGTCCAGGAGGCAGAGCTGAGCAAATGTCCACTAGATGGGCCAGAGGTAAAGTCAAAATTGTCTATATAACGTCAAAATACATGAAAACAAAAATTAGTTTTTTGGTCCTAATTTAAGGTTAGGCACGACTTAGTGGCTGTGCCAGCTAGTGACTACCCTGCAGAGCTGCCAACGGTACATGAGTCATCCCAATAAATGCCAACCTGCATTCCTTCATTAGCTCCTTTCCTCGCTCCCCTCCACCCTCCACCCCCTTGCTCCCCCTCTTCCTTCTGGCTCATATGTGGGTTTGTGGGTGTTTGTGCAAATTCTGTGGCTGTGTTTCTAGTCTCTCTCTCACTCCCTGTATATATAGAGTCTTTGCAGCCAGGCATCTCCAGATCCAATGCAATAATCGATGTCCGTGCAGGTCCCCAGGACATTGAAATATTCAATTAAATTCCAGCCACTAGGTGCAACGGTAAGCGCTATAACCATCAAGTATGCTCATGAATGGGGATGGCGGATGGGTGTAATCTGTAAGATCGTGGTCAGAGAATTGTGGGTTCAATCCCAGTGCTAGGCAGTTGTTGTTTTTTAAGTCTTTGAACCCTATCCCAAAACGTAACTCTTACCTTAACCAATTGGAATTAATTCCTAAATTGAACGGTCAAAACCTGACGCTTATCCCCCCCCCCCCCTCCCGGACAAATGTTGAACACTGAAGTCAGACCGTGTCAAAACCGTGAGACTTTGTTGGGTGTGTATGTTTGTTTAGACTCTGTGAGTGTGCACATCATTCTGTGGTTTATCTAGGGTAGCTCTGTTTGTGTGTGTGACTCGGCTGTGTGTGTGTGTGTCTGAGTGTGTGTCTGAGTGTTTGTGTCTGAGTGTGTGTGGATGAGAGAGGGATTATTTCTCTCTGAGCTCCAAAGCTTCCTAAACAGGGTTTAGAGAGGCGGCCCAGGGCAGCAGCCTCTCTCTCTCTCTCTCTCTCTCTCTCTCTCTATCCCTCTCTCTATCCCTCTCTCTATCCCTCTCTCTCTCTCTCTCTCTCTCTTTCCATCCCTCTCTCTCTCTCAATTCAATTTCAATTTAACGGCTTTATTGGCATAGCAAACATATGTTTACATTGCCAAAGCAAGTGAAATAGATAATAAACAAAACATGTACAGTAAACATTACACTCACAAAGGTTACAAAATAATAAAGACATTTCAAATGTCATATTATGTATATATAAAGTGTTATAATGATGTGCAAATAGTTAAAGTACAAAACGGAAAATAAACAAAGATAAAAAATATAGGTTGTATTTACAATGGTATTTGTTCTTCACTGGTTGCCCTTTTCTGGTGGCAACAGGTCACAAATCTTGCTGCTGTGATGGCACACTGTGGTATTTCACCCAATAGATATAGGAGTTTATACAAATTGGATTTGTTTTCAAATTCTTTGTGGGTCTGTCTAATCTGAAGGAAGTATGTGTCTATAATATGGTCATACATTTGGCAGGAAATGAGGAAGTGCAGCTCAGTTTCCACCTCATTTTGTGGGCAGTGTGCACATAGCCTGTCTTCTCATGGCAGCCAGGTCTAAATATATTTGAGATTTGAGATTCTTCTAAGTAGCCACCCTTTGCCTTGATGACAGCTTTGCACACTCATGGCATTCTCTCAACCAGCTTCATGAGGACTGCCACAGGAATGGAAGACCAGGAAATACCTCTGCTGCAGAGGATAAATTCATTAGAGTTACCAGCCTCATATTGCAGGCGAAATAAATGCTTCACAGAGTTCAAGTAACAGTCACATCTCAACATCAGTTGTTCAGAGGAAACTCTGAAAATCAGGCCTTCGTGGTCGAAATGCTGCAAAGAAACCACTACTAAAGAACACCAATAAGAAGAAGAGACTTGCTTGGGCCAAGAAACACAAGCAACAAGCAACAGCCTGTCATCAAGGCAAAGGGTGGCTATTTGAAGAATCTCAAATATAAAATATATTTTGATTTGTTTAACACTTTTTTGGTTACTACATGATTCCATATGTGTTATGTCATAGTTTTGATGTCTTCACTTTTATTCGACAATGTAAAAAATAGTGCAAATAAAGAAAAACCCTTGAATGAGTAATATTCCAAACTTTTGGCCCCCAGTGTATGTTTTTGCTGTTTGTTCTTTGTTATAGGGCCAAAAAGATTGGAGAAGTAGTTTGGCCTCCCAAGTGGCACAGTGGTCTAAGACACTGCATCTCAGTGCTAGATGCGTCACTACAGACAACCTGGTTCAAATCCAGACTGTATCACAACTGGCTGTGATTGGCAGTCCCAGAGATTGGTGCACAATTGGCCCAGGGTTGTCCGAGTTTGCCCAGTTTAGGCCGTCATTGTAAATAAGAATTTGTTCTTAACTGACTTGCCTAGTTACATAAAGGTACAATAGATAGCTCTTCGTGTTGTTGTTGAAGTGGTTAGAGTCTATGGATTCTTCAATTACATTGAGCTGATTTCTGACGTGCTGTTCCTTCTTTTTCCGTAGAGTATTTCTGTACTGTTTTAGTGATTCACCGTAGTGAAGGCTCAGGTTTTCTGGGTCTTTATGTTTTTGGTTGGATAGGTTTCACAATTTATTTCTTAAGTTTTTGCATTCTTCATCAAACCATTTGTCATTGTTGTTAATTTTCTTAGTTTTTCAGTTCGATAGGGAAGCTGAGAGGTCAAATATACTGTTTAGGTTTTCTACTGCCAAGTTTACACCTTCACTATTACAGTGAAACTTTTTGTCCAGGAAATTGTCTTTACACAAAGAGTTCTGCCTGGAACCAAAAATGGTTCTTCGAAGAGTTATCCTATGGGGACAGCCGAATAACCCTTTTTTTCTAAGAGTGTATTCTCAATCATGAGGCATCAAAGCCAAAGGAACTTAGTAATATTAATGCTATAGATGAGTGCTGTGGTTACCCTTTCCTGCTGGGCCCTCATTTGTACCCATGTGGATTATGATGTGGCTGGGGAACCCTAGTCAGTCCTCTGATAACAGCTCCATTGCATGTGTTTGGGCATCAGAGTTTAGCTACTTTGTGTTTGGGAAAAAGTTTCTCCACTTGAATGTATTTGCCATTTGAGTCAATGGCTTTTGTGTGTCCTCAGTGGATGTGTGGGCGTTGTCAAGAGGGCTATCAGGGGAGCTGACAGGGGGGCTGTTGGGAGGGGGTGGGGTCTGTTGGGTTGGTGGGTCCTGTGTTGTCTGACCCATTGTGGTGTTGATGTTGTGGTCCGGGTCTGAGGTGGGCTGTTCTGCTGGCTTCTCTGTGGGAGTGTCTTGCTCTCTGTCACCCCTTAGCTTTCTCACCTCTTCCTTCAGTGCCATGTGTGCCTCTTTGAGATCTCTCCCCTCGGTCCGTAGAGCAGCCAGCTCTTTCAGATGGCCGTCCATCTACACTTTCTGCCCTCCAGGTCTTGTTTGGTGGGTGTTGTTGTGCTGGTCTGTTTGTGGGTTTGTTCTGTCTGTATTGTGTGGACTTGCTCTCTGAGCTCCACCATGTCTCTCCAGCTCTGTGGATGTATCCCTCTCAATGATGGAGGAGCAGTGCAGTTGTGGGACCTGGGTGTGTTCAGTGCTGGGTGGGTGACTATCCTCGTCTGCAGGACAGTTTGAAGAGGTGTGATCAGACTCACTCAGGATGGGGGAGTCGTCACAGAGAGGGAGCTTTTCCTGCTGTGCTCGCTCTTTGATCCTGTAAAAGTCCTGCTGGAACTGCATGAGGATGCCCTGAACCATTACTGTTCCAGACTTGTAAATACTGACAGAGGTTGTTTCAATTTCCTCAATGTCTAGTATTCCGAGTTTCCACCCTGGGCCAATTCTCTCTCTCTCTCTCTCTCTCTCTCTCTCTCTCTCTCTCTCTCTCTCTCTCTCTCTCTCCCAATTCTCTCTCTCTCTCTCTCTCTCTCTCTCTCTCTCTCTCTCTCTCTCTCTCTCTCTCTCTCTCTCTCTCTCTCTCTCTCTCTCTCTCTCTCTCTCTCTCTCTCTCTCTCTCTCTCTCTCTCTCTCTCTCTCTCTCTCTCTCTCTTTCCACTTTGCCTCTCTCAATTTCTCGATCTTTCTCTTGCTATCTCGCTGCCCCTTTCTGTCCTGCATGAATTCGTACTGTCTGTGTTTATTTTTTCTCCTTTCCCTGTTCCTTTCCCTGTTCCTTTCCCTGTTCCTTTCTCTGTTCCTTTCCCTGTTCCTTTCTCTGTTCCTTTCTCTGTTCCTTTCCCTGTTCCTTTCTGTGTTCCTTTATATATGGGGCGGCAGGTAGCCCAGTGGTTAGAGTGTTGGGCCCGTAACCGAAAGGTTGCTGGATTGAATCCCCGAGCTGACAAGGTAAAAATCTGTTGTTCTGCCCCTGAACAAGGCAGTTAACCCACTGTTCCTAGGCCGTCATTGAAAATAAGAATTTGTTCTTAACTGACTTGCCTAGTAAAATAAAAAAATATATCAACTCTCTTCTGTTGTTCTCTTTCTATTTTCTGTCCCACTTTCTCTCCCTCCCCTTTCTCTCCCTCCGCTTTTCACTCCCTCCCTTTTCTCTCCCTCCCTTTTCTCTCTTTCTCTTTGCCCTGATCCAATGCTATTATGCACATAGACTCCCACACGCAACATACACTTGATTTGTGCCTTCACCCTCTTTATTTATTTTACACACACACACAGACACACACACACAGACACACAGACACACAGACACACAGACACACAGACACACACACACACAGACACAGACACACACACACACACAGACACACACACACACAGACACACACACATTTGTAATCTTTTCCAAACACATGCTGTTAAATGTGTTAATTCCGCACCAGCTGTGGCAAATGGAAGTAGAGATTGGGAAGCACTTCTAGTTATTCAGAGTGTACAGCATGCCACACACTCACAGACACACACACACACACTCACACACAGGCAGGCACACACACACACACACACACACACACTCACACACACACAGGCAGGCATGCGCACACACACACACACACACACACACACACACACATACACACACACACACAAACAGGCAGGCACGCGCACCCACACACACACACAGGCAGGCGCACCCCCACACACACACAGGCAGGCACGCGCACCCACACACACACACACACACACACACATATACACACATAGGCAGGCGCACCCCCACACACACACAGGCAAGCGCACCCACACACACACACTCACACACAGGCAAGCACGCATGTATGCCCAACCACACACACATCCACTGTCTCCCTAAGTGGGGGGATAACACTGAAATCACGTCACAGGCTGAACCTCATCCTGCAGCGATATCAGACCCTCTTTCTCCTGCCCACTGTGTGTGTGTGTGTGTGTGTGTGTGTGTGTGTGTGTGTGTGTGTGTGTGTGTGTGTGTGTGTGTGTGTGTGTGTGTGTGTGTGTGTGTGTGTGTGTGTGTGTGTGTGTGTGTGTGTGTGTGTGTGTGTGTGTGTGTGTGTCTATATGTGTGTGTGTGTGTGTGTGTGTGTGTGTGTGTGTGTGTGTGTGTGTGTGTGTGTGTGTGTGTGTGTGTGTGTGTGTCTTAGTCCCAGATGACTCCGACAGCTCAATGTTTCACATTCTGTTTCTCACTTGTCCTCAGTGTTGTAAAGTGAAAGTCTGTCTGTCTGTCTGTCTGTCTGTCTGTCTGTCTGTCTGTGCATGCTTCAGATGTGTGTCTGTAACACCCCTCTCCATTTAGATCTGATTTCTGTGCTTCAGGCTAGTAGACTATGGGTGTATGTGTTTGTGTGTGTGTGTGTGCAATCGTGCATACATTTCTGTGTTTGTGTGCGTGCGTCTGTGTGTGTGTGTGAGCGCGCTCTGGCCAGGCAGACCTTCCCCATCTCCTTTCTTCGCTTTAAAAAAACGAGGGAGGACATCTCTGAGCTGCAGTTATTATTCATCCTTCAAAGAGAGAGGAGGGAGAACGGAGGAGAGAGAATTTATTCATTTAACTGAATTTGTCTCCCAGTGTCTGGTGGAAAGCAGACTGAACCAGGTTTTCCTCAAGGATTTTGCCTGTGCTTCACAATATTCTGTTTCTTTTTATAAAAAAAAAACCTCCCTAGTCCTTGCCGATGACAAGCATACCCATAACATGATGCAGCCACCACCATGCTTGGAAATATGAGTGGTATGAGTGGTACTCAATGATGTGTTGTTGGATTTGCCCCAAACATATTGCTATGTATTCAGGATATAAAGTTAATTTCTTTGCAAAATGTTTTGTAGTTTTACTTTAGTGCCTTATTGGAAAAAGGATGCATGTTTTGGAATATTTTAATTATGTACAGGCTTCCTTCTTTTCACTCTGTCATTTATGTTAGTATTGTGGAGTAACTACAATGTTGTTGATCCATCCTCAGTTTTCTCCTATCACAGCCATTAAACTCTGTAACTGTTTAAAAGTCACCATTGGCCTCATGTTGAAATCCCTGAGCGGTTTCCTTCCTCTCCTGCAACTGAGTTAGGAAGGACGCCTGTATCTTTGTAGTGACTGGGTGTAATTCAAAGGGGTTGAATACTTATTGACTCAAGACATTTCAGACTATAATTAATAATGAATTAGTAAAACTTTCTATAATTCCACTTTGACATCAGCGCTCTATTGATTCTCTCTCCTTCACACACACACACACACACACACACACACACACACACACACACACACACACACACACAGTTCCCTGGCGCGTCTTTAAATATTCATCACTCTGGCTGTGCTGAGAGGGCCTTAAACACTGCCTCACACTCCAGGGAATCACTTGATCCTACTCTATGATCTACACACACAAAAGGCAGCACAGAGCATGCACACGTACAGTCATAGACACAGACAGTACAGAGCATGCACACGTACAGTCATAGACACAGACAGCACAGAGCATGCACACGTACAGTCATAGACACAGACAGCACAGAGCATGCCCACGTACAGTCATAGACACAGACAGGACAGAGCATGCCCACGTACAGTCATAGACACAGACAGCACAGAGCATGCACACATACAGTCATAGACACAGACAGCACAGAGCATGCACACGTACAGTCATAGACACAGACAGCACAGAGCATGCACACGTACAGTCATAGACACAGACAGCACAGAGCATGCACACGTACAGTCATAGACACAGACAGCACAGAGCATGCTCACGTACAGTAATAGACACAGACAGCACAGAGCATGCACACGTACAGTCATAGACACAGACAGCACAGAGCATGCACAAGTACAGTCATAGACACAGACAGCACAGAGCATGCACACGTACAGTCATAGACACAGACAGCACAGAGCATGCCCAAGTACAGTCATAGACACAGACAGCACAGAGCATGCACGCGTACAGTCATAGACACAGACAGCACAGAGCATGCACACATACAGTCATAGACACAGACAGCACAGAGCATGCACACGTACAGTCATAGACACAGACAGCACAGAGCATGCACACGTACAGTCATAGACACAGACAGCACAGAGCATGCACGCGTACAGTCATAGACACAGACAGCACAGAGCATGCACGCGTACAGTCATAGACACAGACAGCACAGAGCATGCACACGTACAGTCATAGACACAGACAGCACAGAGCATGCACACGTACAGTCATAGACACAGACAGCACAGAGCATGCACGCGTACAGTCATAGACACAGACAGCACAGAGCATGCACGCGTACAGTCATAGACACAGACAGCACAGAGCATGCACGCGTACAGTCATAGACACAGACAGCACAGAGCATGCACACGTACAGTCATAGACACAGACAGCACAGAGCATGCACACGTACAGTCATAGACACAGACTAAACAGAGCATGCACACGTACAGTCATAGACACAGACAGCACAGAGCATGCACACGTACAGTCATAGACACAGACAGCACAGAGCATGCACACGTACAGCCATAGACACAGACAGCACAGAGCATGCACACGTACAGTCATAGACACAGACAGCACAGAGCATGCACACGTACAGCCATAGACACAGACAGCACAGAGCATGCACACGTACAGTCATAGACACAGACAGCACAGAGCATGCACACGTACAGTCATAGACACAGACAGCACAGAGCATGCACACGTACAGTCATAGACACAGACAGCACAGAGCATGCACACGTACAGTCATAGACACAGACAGCACAGAGCATGCACACGTACAGTCATAGACACAGACAGCACAGAGCATGCACACGTACAGTCATAGACACAGACAGCACAGAGCATGCACACGTACAGTCATAGACACAGACAGCACAGAGCATGCACACGTACAGTCATAGACACAGACAGGACAGAGCATGCACACGTACAGTCATAGACACAGACAGCACAGAGCATGCACACGTACAGTCATAGACACAGACAGCACAGAGCATGCACACGTACAGTCATAGACACAGACAGCACAGAGCATGCACACGTACAGTCATAGACACAGACAGCACAGAGCATGCACACGTACAGTCATAGACACAGACAGCACAGAGCATGCACACGTACAGTCATAGACACAGACAGCACAGAGCATGCACACGTACAGTCATAGACACAGACAGCACAGACCATGCACACGTACAGTCATAGACACAGACAGCACAGAGCATGCACACGTACAGTCATAGACACAGACAGCACAGAGCATGCACACGTACAGTCATAGACACAGACAGCACAGAGCACACACAGAAACACAGAGAGGAGCGTGGGTGGTGTTGTGTTACAGGATACAGGATGTTTCTGTCTCTTTGTTTGTGTTTTATTCTGTTGGTGGATGTTTGCTTGGGTGCGTGCGTGCGCGTGTGTGTGTGTTGACCCAATCATGAACCCTGATCAAAGGAGATTGCACACACACACTCAGTACACTTCCAAGTTCATTGGGCACTGGAGGAGACAGCACGTTACAACAAGGCTCAGGAAAGAGGTGATAAAGAATGAGAGAGAGATAGTGACGGAAGGGGAGAGATAGTGAAGGAAGGGGAGAGATAGTGAAGGAAGGGGAGAGATAGTGAAGGATGGGGAGAGATAGTGAAGGAAGGGGAGAGATAGTGAAGGAAGGGGAGAGATAGTGAAGGATGGGGAGAGATAGTGAAGGAAGGGGAGAGATAGTGAAGGAAGGGGAGAGATAGTGAAGGAAGGGGAGAGATAGTGAAGGATGGGGAGAGATAGTGAAGGAAGGGGAGAGATAGTGAAGGAAGGGGAGAGATAGTGAAGGATGGGGAGAGATAGTGAAGGAAGGGGAGAGATAGTGAAGGAAGGGGAGAGATAGTGAAGGAAGGGAAGAGATAGTGAAGGAAGGGGAGAGATGAATTTCAGAACTGTTTCTTACATCCATAACTTAACAGTATCATTCTTTCTTTATGTTTTACCAATCACTTGACTAAGGTGTATAATTATTATCATGAGGCATGACGACAGCTATTTCTTTGTGGAATGGAGATGAAGAAATGGTGACTTGATGGAGAGTGTGATTGAGAGAGAGAGAGAGAGAGAGAGAGAGAGAGAGAGAGAGAGGGAGAGATAGAGAGAGAGAGAGAGAGAGAGAGAGAGAGAGAGAGAGAGAGAGAGAGAGAGAGATAGATAGAGACGGAGAGAGAGAGAGAGAGAGAGAGAGAGAGAGAGAGAGAGTGAGAGGGAGAGAGAGAGAGTGGGAGAAAAGTGGTAAAGAGAGCAGAGAGAGAATGATTGAAGGAGTGAGTGACAGAGGGAGAGAACGATGGAGGGCAGAACAGAGAGAGAGAGAGAGAGAGAGAGAGAGAGAGAGAGAGAGAGAGAGAGAGAGAGAGAGAGAAAGCGCTGTGTGTGTGCTGATGATCGACGACCGGCTCACAGATGGTGAACTTCTGCTGCAAAGACACTCACACACATACAGACTGTCACACACACACCAGCCAGGCTTTGACCGCAGTTAGGCTCTCGCTCCCAGTCTCGTTCATCTTTCATTAGCCACCCTAACATAGGAGAAACATTGTCTGCCTCTCAATTCAATTCAATTTAAGGGCTTTATTGGAATGGGAAACATATGTTAAGATTGCCAAAGCAAGTGAAATACATAATAAACAATGTACAGTAAACATTACACTCACAAAGGTTCCTAAAGAATAAAGACATTTCAAATGTCATACAGTCGTATGCAAAAGTTTGGGCACCCCTCTGAGGCTGCATAATAATTTACTCTGTTGTCACAGAAAATGATCACAGTGGCATGCCATTCATTTTCTAATAAAAGCTGAGTATTGGGGTATTGTTCAGACAAAGATTTTTAGTTTAGCAATATTAAGTTGTATGAAATTAAATCAGATGTGAAAAATAGGCTATGCAAAAATTTGGGCACCCTTGTCATTCTGTTGATTTGAATACCTGTAACTACTTAGCACTGAATAACTGGAACACACAATTGGTTTGGTGAGCTCATTAAGCCTTGAACTTCATAGACAAGTGCATCCAATCATGAGAAAAGGTATTTAAGGTGGCCAATTGCAAGTTGTTGTTCTCTTTGACTCTCCTCTGAAAAGAGTCAAAAACAACTCTCAAATGACCTGAAAACAAAGATTGTTCAACATTATGGTTTAGGGCTACAAAAAGCTATCGCAGAGATGTAAGCTGTCAGTGTTCACTGTGAGGAACATAGTGAGGAAATGGAAGACCACAGGCACAGTTCTTGTTAAGGCCAGAAGTGACAGGCCAAGTAAAATATAGGAGAGGCAAGGCGAAGGATGGTGAGAACGGTCAAAAACAGCCCACAGACCACCTCCAAAGACCTACAACAACATCTTGCTGCAGATGGTGTCACTGTGCATCGTTCAACAATTCAGCGCACTTTGCACAAGGAGAAGCTGTACGGGAGAGTGATGCGGAAGAAGCCTTTTCTGCACACACGCCACAAACGCACATTTGGACAAGCCAGCTTCATTTTGGAATAAGGTGCTGTGGACTGATGAAACAAAGATTGAGTTATTTGGTCATAACAAGGGGCGTTATGCATGGCGGCAAAAGAACACAGCGTTCCAAGAAAAACACTTGCTACCCACAGTAAAATTTGGTGGGGGTTCCATCATGCTGTGGGGCTGTGTGGCCAGTGCCGGTACTGGGAATCTTGTTAAAGTTGAGGGTCGCATGGATTCCACTCAATATCAGCATATTCTTGGGAATAATGTTGAAGAATCAGTCACAAACTTGAAGTTACGCCGGGGCTGGATATTTCAACAAGACAACGACCCAAAACACTGCTCAAAATCTACCCGGGCATTTATGCAGAGGAACAAGTACAATGTTCTGGAATGGCCATCCCAGTCCCCAGACCTGAATATCATTGAGAATCTGTGGGATGATTTGAAGCGGGCTGTCCATGCTCGGCAACCATCAAACCTAACTGAACTGGAGATGTTTTGTAAGGAGGAATGGTCCAAAATACCTTCATCCAGAATCCAGACACTCATTAGAGGCTATAGGAAGCGTCTAGAGGCTGTTATTTTAGCAAAAGGAGGCTCTACTAAATATTGATGTGATTTTTCTTTTGGGGTGCCCAAATTTATGCACCTGTCTAATTTCGTTTTGATGCATATTCCACATTTTCTGTTAATCCAATAAACCTCATTTCACTTCTGAAATATTACTGTTTCCATCAGTTATTTGATAGATCAAAATGAAATTGCTGATCCAAACACCCAATTATTTATAAATTGAAATCATGGAAATTGTCAGGGGTGCCCAAACTTTTGCATACGACTGTATTATGTCTATATAGTGTTATAATGATGTGCAAATAGTTAAAGTAGATACAGTGGGGAGAACAAGTATTTGATACACTGCCGATTTTGCAGGTTTTCCCACTTACAAAGCATGTAGAAGTCTGTAATTTTTATCATAGGTACTCTTCAACTGTGAGTGACAGAATCTAAAACAAAAATCCAGAAAATCACATTGTATGATTTTTAAGTAATTAATTTGCATTTTATTGCATGACATAAGTATTTGATACATCAGAAAAGCAGAACTTAATATTTGGTACAGAAACCTTTGTTTGCAATTACAGAGATCATACATTTCCTGTAGTTCTTCACCAGGTTTGCACACACTGCAGCAGGGATTTTGGCCCACTCCTCCATCCAGATCCTTCAGGTTTCGGGGCTGTCGCTGGGCAATACGGACTTTCAGCTCCCTCCAAAGATTTTCTATTGGGTTCAGGTCTGGAGACTGCCTAGGCCACTCCAGGACCTTGAGATGCTTCTTACGGAGCCACTCCTTAGTTGCCCTGGCTGTGTGTTTCGGGTCGTTGTCATGCTGGAAGACCCAGCCACGACCCATCTTCAATGCTCTTACTGAGGGAAGGAGGTTGTTGGGCAAGATCTCGCGATACATGGCCCCATCCATCCTCCCCTCAATACGGTGCAGTCGTCCTGTCCCCTTTGCAGAAAAGCATCCCCAAAGAATGATGTTTCCACCTCCATGCTTCACGGTTGGGATGGTGTTCTTGGGGTTGTACTCATCCTTATTTTTCCCCCAAACACGGTGAGTGGAGTTTAGACCAAAAAGCTCTATTTTTGTCTCATCAGACCACCTGACCTTCTCCCATTCCTCCTCTGGATCATCCAGATGGTCATTGGCAAACTTCAGACGGGCCTGGACATGCGCTGGCTTGAGCAGGGGGACCTTGCGTGCGCTGCAGGATTTTAATCCATGACGGCGTAGTGTGTTACTAATGGTTTTCTTTGAGACTGTGGTCCCAGCTCTCTTCAGGTCATTGACCAGGTCCTGCCGTGTAGTTCTGGGATGATCCCTCACCTTCCTCATGATCATTGATGCCCCACGAGGTGAGATCTTGCATGGTGCCCCAGACCGAGGGAGATTGACCGTCATCTTGAACTTCTTCCATTTTCTAATAATTGCGCCAACAGTTGTTGCCTTCTCACCAAGCTGCTTGCCTATTGTCCTGTAGCCCATCCCAGCCTTGTGCAGGTCTACAATTTTATCCCTGATGTCCTTACACAGCTCTCTGGCCTTGGCCATTGTGGAGAGGTTGGAGTCTGTTTGTTTGAATGTGTGGAGAGGTGTCTTTTATACAGGTAACGAGTTCAAACAGGTGCAGTTAATACAGGTAATGAGTGGAGAACAGGAGGGCATCTTAAAGAAAAACTAACAGGTCTGTAAGAGCCGGACTTCTTACTGGTTGGTAGGTGATCAAATACTTATGTCATGCAATAAAATGCAAATTCATTATTTAAAAATCATACAATGTGATTTTCTGGATTTTTGTTTAAGATTCCGTCTCTCACAGTTGAAGTGTACCTATGAGAAAAATTACAGACCTCTACATGCTTTGTAAGTAGGAAAACCTGCAAAATCGGCAGTGTATCTCCCCACTGTATATACAGTACTGTAGGTTGTATTTACAATGGTGTTTCTTTTTCACTGGTTGCCCTTTTCTTGTGGCAACAGGTCACAAATATTGCTGCTGTGATTGCACACTGTGATATTTCAACCAATAGATATAGGAGTTTATACAAATTGGATTTGTTTTCAATTTCTTTCTGGGTCTGTCTAATCTGAGGGAAATATGTGTCTCTAATATGGTCAAACATTTGGCAGGAAGTTAGGAAGTGCAGCTCAGTTTCCACCTCATTCTGTGGGCAGTGAGCACATGGCCTGTCTTCTCTTGGCAGCCAGGTCTGCCGATGGCGGCCTTTCTCAATAGCAATGCTATGCTCACTGAGTCTGTACATAGTCAAAGGTTTCCTTAATTTTGGGTCAGTCACAGTGGTCAGGTATTCTGCCACTGTGTACTCTCTGTTTAGGGCCAAATAGCATGCTAGTTTGCTCGGTTTTTTTGTAAATTCTTTCAAATGTGTCAAGTAGTTATATTTATATTTTTGTTTTCTCATGATTTGGTTTGTTCTAATTGTGTTGCTGTCTTGGGGCTCTGTGGTGACTGTTTGTGTTTGTGAACAGAGCCCCAGGACCATCTTGCTTAGGGGAATCTTCTCCAAGTTCATCTCTCTGTAGGTGATGGCTTTGTTTTGGATGGTTTGGGAATCACTTCCTTTTAGGTTGTAGAATGTAACAGCTCTTTTCTGGATTTTGATAATTAGCGGGTAACAGCTTAATTCTGCTCTGCATGCATTATTTGATGTTTTACGTTGTGCACAGAGGATATTTTTGCCTCAATTTGGTGTCTGTCCCATTTTGTGAATTCTTCGTTGGTGAGTGGACCCAGACCTCACAACCATAAAGGGCAATGGGTTTTATAACTGATTCAAGTATTTTTTTTCCAGGTCCTAATAGATATGTCGAATTGTATGTTCCTTTTGATGGCATAGAAGGCCCTTCTTGCCTTGTCTCTCAGATCGTTCACAGCCTCCACCTCTCTTTCTCTTGATCTCGATCCCTCTCTCACTGACATCTATTTTTCTCCTCTCCCTCCCCTTACTCTCCATACTCATCCCTCCCTGCCATCCTCCCTGCCATCCCCTCTGTGCTCGTCCCCTGTAGCCTCTCTCACACATTCTCACCTCTTTATCATGTTCTCACTCTCAAACACACTCTCTCCCCTCCTCACTCTCTTCCCCTCTTTCTCCTCCTCTCTCTTCCTCTCTCTCTCCTTCTCTCTCTCTTCCCCTCTCTCTTCCCCTCTCTCTTCCCCTCTTTCTCCTCCTCTCTCTTCCACTCTCTCTCCTTCTCTCTCTCTCCCCCCTCTCTCCTCCCCTGTCTCTCCTCCTCTCTCTTCCCCTTACTCTCCTTCTCTCTCTCTTCCCCTCTCTACTCCCCTGTCACTCCTCCTCTCTCTCTTCCCCTCTCTCTCCCCCTCTCTCTTCCCCTCTCTTTTCCCCTCTCTCTCCTTCTCTCTCTGCTCCTCTCTCTGCTCCTCTCTCTCTCCTCCTCTCTCTGTCGCTCTATTTTTCTAACACTAATTTCTCTCCACCAGGCCCTTCCTTTTCATCCTCACTGCCTCCCTCCCTCCCTCCCTCCCTCTCTCGCTCTCTCTCTCCTCTAATTGCGGCTGTTCCGTTGCCATGGTGCATGTTGCTCGGCACTGCAAGGTTCAGTGTGTGTATGTGTGTGTGTGTGTGTGTCAGGCCGATGATTGCAGGCTGCCAGCTCTTGTTTTCCGGACGCCTATCGTGTTTCTGTGTGGCGGCAGGGGCAAAATGAGACGCCAGAAATACCCGCTCTACACACACACCACACACACACACACACACACACAAACACACACACGTCACTGTATCTCCTCTTTCTGTGTCACATCTGACCACTGAGGTCCCCCTTATCTGATTTACAGATGACCTGAACGAGGACACCTCTACTAAACACACACACACACACACACTCCTCTTGCCCTCTTCGCCCCTAAGGCTGTGTGTGTGTATGTGTGTGTGTGTGTGTGTGTGTGTGTGTGTGTGTGTGTGTGTGTGTGTGTGTGTGTGTGTGTGTGTGTGTGTGTGTGTGTGTGTGTGTGTGTGTGTGTGTGTGTGTGTGTGTGTGTGTGTGTGTGTGTGTTTGTTTAACTGTCATTGTGTCTACCAGAAGGATAGTAAAACAAGCAAAAACATTTTGCCAGTCTCCATAAGGAAAAATGCTATTTTAGGCTTAGGGTTAGGGGTTAGGGTTAGGGGTTAGGGTTGGGTATAGTTTTAGGGGTTTAGGGTTTAGGTTAGGTTAGGGTTATGGTTACATTAAGCATTAAGATTTGGGATATATTTAGGGTTAGGGGTTAAGGAAAAGAGGATTTTGGATGGGAATAAATTATTTTGTCCCCAAAAGGATAGCGTGTGTGTGTGTGTATGCGCACATCTTGCATGTGTACTGCATGCGTGTATTGCTTGTGTGTGTGTGTGTGTGTGTGTGTGTGTGTGTGTGTGTGTGTGTGTGTGTGTGTGTGTGTGTGTGTGTGTGTCTGTGTGTGTGTCTGTGTGCGTGCGTGTGTGTGTTTGTGTCTTAGCTCCAGGGAGGGCTGTGTGTCGACTCCTGATTGATTTCTTCTTTAATGGGAAGTGAAGCTAAATGTGAGCAGCAGCTGGTCCTCAGAGATAAAGAGTGTACGGTTAACCCAGAAAACAGCTAGCCAAACAGCTAATACAGAGTTAATGGCTAACCCATAAACCAGCTAGCCAAACCGCTAATACAGAGGAAATAGCACAACATCTAGCCAAACAGCTAATACCGATGTTACAATCTGGACAACAGATCTGGGCAACAGATAGCAAACCAGCTAATGCAGAGAATACGAGAGAACCTAACCATAAAACATCAAGCCAAATGCTAACACAGAGCTAACAGAGTAAACCGATTTTAATTCTGATGTCAATGAGACAAATTAGCCGTCTGCTAACCCTTGTCAATACAGGGTTAACCGTTACGGAACATGCAGCTGGCTATACATTAGCTCATCAGAAGCCTTGTGGACCCCCTAGTCTCACTGCAGGCCCTGTGCTACAGGCTGCAGGGTACAGAATGGGGGAAGACGCACAGAGATGGTCAGAAAACAAAGGGAACTGTAGGGAAGACATACTGCAGGACATACTGCAGGACATACTGAAGGACATACTGAAGGACATAGTGCAGGACATACTAAAGGAAATACTGAAGGACATACTGAAGGACATACTGAAGGACATACCGCAGGACATACTGCAGGACATACTGAAGGACATACTGAAGGACATACTGCAGGACATACTGCAGGACATACTGCAGGACATACTGAAGGACATACTGCAGGACATACTACAGGACATACTGAAGAACATACTGAAGGACATACTGAAGGACATACTGAAGGACATACTGAAGGACATACTGAAGAAATGAGGGAAGCTGAATGAATGGAAAGACATTCACAGTGAGAGGTGGAGATGGACGTAAGAGGTGGAGATGGATGGTGAGAGGTGAAGATGGATGGTGAGAGGTGGAGATGGATGGTGAGAGGTGGAGATGGATGGTGAGAGGTGGAGATGGATGGTCAGAGGTGGAGATGGATGGTGAGAGGTGGAGATGGATGGTGAGAGGTGGAGATGGATGGTCAGAGGTGGAGATGGATGGTGAGAGGTGGAGATGGATGGTGAGAGGTGGAGATGGATGGTGAGAGGTGAGGGGGGGTTGATAAAGAGGAAAGGAAGGAAATAACCCTCAACAAGTTAAATGAGCCTTAGAGAGGGCAGGAAATAGATTGGACAGAGAGGGAGAGACAGGGGACAATGGAGAAGGAAGGAAATAGGATGGACAGAGAGGGAGAGACGGGATGATAGAGAGGGAAGCGGAAGATGGGTGGCATGGACAGAGAAGAAGTGAGCGAGAGAGAGAGAAAGAGAGAGAGAGAGAGAGAGTGGGAGGGAGGGGCAGAGAGAGAGTGAGAGAGAGTGAGGGGCAGAGAGAGAGAGAGAGAGAGAGAAAGCGAGAGAGGGAGGGGCAGAGAGAGAGAGAGAGAGCGAGAGGGAGAGCGATGTATGTGTAGAGGGAGGGAGAGAGATGTATGTGTAGAGGGAGGGAGAGAGATGTATGTGTAGAGGGAGGGAGAGAGATGTATGTATAGAGGGAGGGAGAGAGATGTATAGAAGGAGGGAGAGAGATGTATAGAGGGAGGGAGAGAGATGTATGTGTAGAGGGAGGGAGAGAGATGTATAGAGGGAGGGAGAGAGATGTATGTGTAGAGGGAGGGAGAGAGATGTATAGAGGGAGGGAGAGAGATGTATGTATAGAGGGAGAGAGAGAGATGTATGTGTAGAGGGAGGGAGAGAGATGTATGTGTAGAGGGAGGGAGAGAGATGTATAGAGGGAGGGAGAGAGATGTATGTGTAGAGGGAGGGAGAGAGATGTATAGAGGGAGGGAGAGAGATGTATGTGTAGAGGGAGGGAGAGAGATGTATGTGTAGAGGGAGGGAGAGAGTGGGAGGGAGTTGAGTGCTGTCCTTGTAAAGTGCTGCGTGCTGTCAGGGTTGCAGCCCAGAATGTGTCAGTCTGCTGTCTCCCACTGCCTAATGGGCTCTTAAACGCTGATATAAAGCACCATCTCTCTCTGTGCCCCCCCCCCCCCCCCCTCTTTGTCTCTTTCTCTGTCTCTGTCTCTCTCTCTCTCCCTTTCTCTGGGCATCCCTCTGTCTGTGTCCCTCCCATTCTCACTTTCTCTCCCTCCCTCTCTCTGTCATCGCTCTCTCTCACCATCTCTCTCTATCTCTCTCCATCTCTCTGTCTCTCTGTGTGTCTCTCTCTC
This sequence comes from Thymallus thymallus, assembly GCA_023634145.1. Taxonomy (NCBI): domain Eukaryota; kingdom Metazoa; phylum Chordata; class Actinopteri; order Salmoniformes; family Salmonidae; genus Thymallus; species Thymallus thymallus. The sequence goes on from CM042408.1 coordinate 7,774,060, forward strand.
TCTCTCTCTCTCCATCTCGCTCTCACTCTCTCTCCTTCTCTCTCTCTCTCGCTCTCCATCTCTCTCTCTCTCTCTGTCTCCATCTCTCTCTCTATATATATATTTTTCCATCTCTCTCTCTCTCTCTCTCTCTCTCCATTTCTCTCTCTATATATATCTTTTTCCATCTCTCTCTCTAACTCTCTCCATCTCGCTCTCTCTCTCTCTCCATCTCTCTCTCTCTCGCTCTCCATCTCTCTCTCTCTCTATCTCCATCTCTCTCTCTATATATATATTTTTCCATCTCTCTCTCTCTCTCCATCTCTCTCTATCGTCACACTCCTCTCTCTCTGTGTCACCCCCCCTCTTTCCCTTTCTCTGTGTCCTTTATATACATCTTCCCTCACACTCTCTCTCTTTAAATTTAACTTGTTCTCTCTATCCCTCCCTCCTTATCCCCTCTCTCTCCAGGCTCCACCCCCAGGATACAGTGTTCTCTCTCTCCACGTCCTCCCCGCCCATCTCCATGGCCTGGCCAACGCTTTCATCTTGGAGCGAGACACCTGGAGCCAGCTCAGTCTTACAGGCATACAGGTACAACCTTCACCTCAACACTCCTCTCTTTCTCCCTCTCCTCCTCCCCCTGTTTCTGTCCCTCCCTCTCCTCCTCCCCCCTGTTTATGTCCCTCCCTCTCCTCCTCCCCCTGTTTCTGTCCCTCCCTCTCCTCCTCCCCCCTGTTTATGTCCCTCCCTCTCCTCCTCCCCCTGTTTCTGTCCCTCCCTCTCCTCCTCCCCCTGTTTCTGTCCCTCCCACTCCTCCTTCCCCTGTTTCTATCCCTCCCTCTCCTCCTCCCCCTGTTTCTGTCCCTCCCTCACCTCCTCCCCCTGTTTCTGTCCCTCCCTCTCCTGCTCTACTGTGTGTTGGTTCATGGGTCCTCCAGTCCTGTGGGGTGAATGAGTGGTGTAGCTTCTGTGCCATGCCATGTCTGACACACACACACAAATACACAAATACACACACACAAATACACACACCCACAAATACACATACACACATACACACACACAAACACACACACGCACACACACACGCACACAGCTGAGTGGCTGTATTTACTCAGCCCATTTCGCTGAACAAGAGCGGGGGGGGGGGGGGGGGGCTGAGTTGTTTAGGGGGGAAAGCTTGTATGATTAGACCATGAGATGGGAGCAAAATTACAGACACACACACACACACACACACACACACACACTCTTAATGGGCACACTCAGAGAGAGAGAGAGGAGTCAGAGATGTGACATTCAACCTGGGTGGGATTGGTGGACCGGTGGATGGGTGAGTGGACGAGTGTATGGGTGGGTGGGCGGGTGGGTGGACGGGTGCGTTGGTGGACGGGAGGATGGATGGGTGGACGGGTTGCGTGGACGGGAAGATGGATGGGTGGGTGGACGGGTGGACGGGTGGACGGGTGGATGGGTGGATGGGTGGATGGGTGGGTGGGTGGACGGGTGGGCGGGTGGGTGGATGGGTGGATGTGTGGGTGGACGGGAGGATGGATGGGTGGGTGGGTGGATGGTTGGGTGGGTGGATGGGTTGGCGGGAGGATGGATGGATGAGTGGAGTTGGGTGAGTGGGTTTGTGGATGGGTGGCACACTGTGGCATTTCCCCTAATAGATATCGGAGTGCAGAAATCTAATTCTTTCTGGATCTGTGTGATCAGAGGGAAATATGTGTCTCTAATATGGTACATGCAGCTCAGTTTCCTCCTAATTTGGTGGGCAGTGAGCACATAGCTTGTCTTCTCTTGGCAGCCAGGTCTGCCTACGGCGGCCTCTCTCAATAGCTATGCTCACTGAGTCTGTACATAGTCAAAGCTTTCCTTAAGTTTGGGTCAGTCACAGTGGTCAGGTATTCTGCCACTGTGTACTCTCTGTTTAGGGCCAAATAGCATGCTAGTTTGCTCAGTTTTTTTGTTGATTCTTTCCAATGTGTCAAATTGTTATCTTTTAGTTTTTTCATGATTTGGTTGGGTCTAATTGTGTTGCTGTCTTGGGGCTCTGTGGGGTCTGTTTGTGTTTGTGAACAAAGCCCCAGGACCAGCTCGCTGATGGGACTCTTCTCTAGGTTAATCTCTCTGTAGGTGATGGCTTTCTTATGGAAGGTTTGGGAATCGCTTCCTTTTAGGTGGTTGTAGAATTTAACAGCTCTTTTCTGGATGTTTATAATTAGTGGGTATCATCCTAATTCTGCAATATTTGGTGTTGTACCTTCTACAGAATTCTGTAGAAGGTACAGTCTCAATGAAGAGTCTCAATTTGGTGTTTGTCCCATTTTGTGAAGTCTTTGTTGGTGAGCGGACCCCAGACCTCACAACCATAGATGGCAATAGCTTCTTTAACTGATTCAAGTACTTTTAGCCAGATCCTAATTGGGATGTCGATTTTTATGTTCCTTTTGATGGCGTAGAAGGAACTTCTTGCCTTGTCTTTCAGATCGTTCACAGCTTTGTGGAAGTTATGTGGTGCTGATGTTTAGGCTGAGGAAGGTATAGTTTTTTGTGTGCTCTAGGTTAACTGTGTCTAGATGGAATTTGTGTTTGTGGTCCTGGCAACTGAAACTTTATTGGAACACCATTATTTTTGTCTTACTGAGATTCACATCAAGGCCCAGGTCTGACAGAATCTGTACAGAAGATCTAGGTGCTGCTGTAGGCCCTCCTTGGTTGGGGACAGAAGCACCAGATCTTCAGCAAACAGTAGACATTTTACTTCAGATTCTAGTAGGGTGCTGCAGACTGTTATTTAACGAGGCAAGTCAGTTAAGAACAAATTCTTAAGTGCCAGGCGCACCAGTTTGTGTCAGGAACTGCAACGCTGCTGGGTTTTTCACGCTCAACCGTTTCCCATGTGTATGAAGAATGGTCCACCACCAAAGGTACATCCAGCCAACTTGACACACCTGTGGGAAGCATTGGAGATAACATGGGCCAGCATCCCTGTGGAATGCTTTAGACACCTTGTAGAGTCCATGCCCTGACAAATTGAGGCTGTTCTTGGGGGCGGGGTGGGGGCACTTGTTGTTTGTGTACATGGATTTTATAATGTTGTATGCTTTTCCCCAAATACCGCTTTCCATCAATTTATATAGGCCAAATTGAGTCAAAAGCGTTGCTCCTTCTTCACCACACTGTCTGTGTGGGTGGACCATTCCAGTTTGTCAGTGATGTGTACACTGAGGAACTTGAAGCTTTCTACCTTCTCCACTGGGACCCATGTCGTCCACAACGTTTGCCAAGAAGCACCTGGATGATCATCAACACTCTTAGAAGAATGTTCAATGGACAAATTAATCAAAATTATAACTTTTTGGAATGACATGGCTCCCATTATGCCTAGAGAAAACCAAACACTGCATTCCACAGTAAGAACCTCATACCAACTGTCAAGCATGGTGGTGGTAGCGTGATGGTTTGGGGATGCTTTGCTGCCTCAGGTCTTGTACGGCAGTTCTGCATGCAAGCTCCTGTTTTTATTAATAAAGTGGGTCTTGTCTGATCAATACCAAATTAGCATACTCACTGAGTCTCTTCACTGTTTTACTCCTGGTTCTTTGGTGAAGTGTGTTCCTTCTCTTTAGACCAAAGGTACACTATCTACAGTATAACAAAGTATTTGGACACCCCTTCAAATTAGTGGATTCGGCTATTTCAGCCACACCCGTTGCTGACAGGTGTATAAAATCGAGCACACAGCCATGCAATCTCCATTGGCAGTAGAATAGCCTTACTGAAGAGCTCAGTGACTTTCAACGTGGCACTGTCATAGGATGCCACCTTTCCAACAACTCAGTTCGTCAAATGTTTGCCCTGCTAGAGCTTGTGAGGGCTTGGTTGTGGTAAGGCCTCTTACTCCCACCTAGGGGAGGAGAGAGGCACACAACCAAGCTCTCACACATTATTAGGGAGATAATCATCCCCAATCAGAGACAGCTGTATAGCGTTGTCTCTGATTGGGGATAGTATTTAATCCCCACACAAAGCCACCTGTGTGTGGATCATTGTTCGTGTCTGCCTTGGGTATTCAGCACGTGAGTCACTTTGCTTTGTTCAGTATTGGTTATAATTTAAGTCATCTCCTTTTCTTTTATTTTGTGCTTCGTGAGTCCAACTCCAAAATAAAAAGGAATGACGCTCCATCAGCGCTCCGTTTATCGTCCCATTATTCCGCAACGTGACAGAATGATCCACCACCCTGGGACGCAACGGGGGATAACTTTAGGAGATATCCTCCTCGGTATGAGAAAAATTACCGAGGAGGAACACTCCTATTATCGTTCGGTGGAGGAAGGCTGGGGTCCGGAGCAGTCGAGGCGCCGACGACGGAGGACACGTCACCGGGCTAGAACTGAGGACCAGCCTGGAGCCCAGAAAACCCCTCAAACTGATTTTGGGGGGGGGCTATGGGGGTGGTCGGGGATCGAGGGAGAAGAGCCCCGACCACTGCACTCGTGGGGGTTCCAGGAGGAGCCCCTACAGCCGTGGGAGCAGGAGTACAGAGAGGAGTCGGAGGAAGACGACAGCGATGTGCTTCTGTTCCCTCACTCGTGGGGGTTCCCGGAGGAACCCTCACAGGATGGGGATTGGCGTTGGAGTAGGGACGACAGGCACAGTCGTGCTCCAGCGTCAGTTCCCAGTCCGGTGCCTCCAGCGCCGGTCCAGAGTCGGAGGAGGAGGAGACCGACTCAGCGCACCAAACCATCGGTGCGCAACAATAGCCCGGTACGGCCCGCGCCTGCTCCGCGCACCAGCTCTATGGTGCGTTTCCCCAGCCCGGCGCGACCCGTGCCAGCTCAACGCACCGACCCAACGGTGCGTTTCCCCAGCCAGGTACAGCCCGTTCCAGCTACTCGCACCAGACCAGTGGTGCGTTCCCCCAGCCCGGTACGGTCTGTGCCTGCTCCTCGCACCCAACCTATGGTGCGTTTCCCCAGCCCGGCGCGACCCGTGCCAGCTCAACGCACCGACCCAACGGTGCGTTTCCCCAGCCAGGTACAGCCCGTTCCAGCTACCCGCACCAGACCAGTGGTGCGTGCCCCCAGCCCGGTACGGTCTGTGCCTACTCCTCGCACCCAACCTATGGTGCGTATCTCCAGCCCGGTGCGACCCGTGCCAGCTCCTCGCACCAGACCTATGGTGCGTGTCCCCAGTCCAGTACGCCCCGTGCCTACCCCTCGCACGGAGGCTACCGCGACGGTCGCCACCACAGGGCTGGAAACCCTCTCTGTGTCGGTGCCCAGTCTGGGGCCGACAGCCAGCCCAACCAGAGGGCTGGAAACCATCTCTGCGTCGGTGCCCAGGGTGGGCACGACGTTCAGCCCCGCTGTGGAGCAGGAGCTCCATAGCGTGTCGGTGCCCAGTCTGGGGCCGACAGCCAGCCCAACCAGAGGGCTGGAAACCATCTCTGCGTCGGTGCCCAGGGTGGGCACGACGTTCAGCCCCGCTGTGGAGCAGGAGCTCCATAGCGTGTCGGTGCCCAGTCTGGGGCCGACAGCCAGCCCCACCAGAGGGCTGGAAACCATCTCTGCGTCGGTGCCCAGGGTGGGCACGACGTTCAGCCCCGCTGTGGAGCAGGAGCTCCATAGCGTGTCGGTGCCCAGTCTGGGGCCGACAGCCAGCCCCACCAGAGGGCTGGAAACCATCTCTGCGTCGGTGCCCAGGGTGGGCACGACGTTCAGCCCCGCTGTGGAGCAGGAGCTCCATAGCGTGTCGGTGCCCAGTCTGGGGCCGACAGCCAGCCCCACCAGAGGGCTGGAAACCATCTCTGCGTCGGTGCCCAGGGTGGGCACGACGTTCAGCCCCGCTGTGGAGCAGGAGCTCCATAGCGTGTCGGTGCCCAGTCTGGGGCCGACAGCCAGCCCCACCAGAGGGCTGGGAACCATCTCTGCGTCGGTGCCCAGGGTGGGCACGACGTTCAATCCCGCTGTGGAGCAGGAGCTCCATAGCGTGTCGGTGCCCAGTCTGGGGCCGACAGCCAGACCAGCTGCAGGGCTGAAGACCACCTCTGCATCGGTGCCCAGGGTGGGCACGGCATCCAGCCTGAGGTCTCCGGAGAAGGTCAGCAGCCCGAGGCCTCCTGTGACGATCAGCAGCCTGAGGTCTCCTGTAAAGGTCAGCAGTCTGAGGCCTCCTGTGAAGGTCAGCAGCCCGAGACCTCCGGAGAAGGTCAGCAGCCCGAGACCTCCGGAGAAGGTCAGCAGCCCGAGACCTCCGGAGAAGGTCAGCAGCCCGAGACCTCCGGAGAAGGTCAGCAGCCCGAGGCCTCCAGTGAAGGTCAGCAGCCCGAGGCCTCCAGTGAAGGTCAGCAGCCCGAGGCCTCCAGTGAAGGTCAGCAGCCCGAGGCCTCCAGTGAAGGTCAGCAGCCCGAGGCCTCCAGTGAAGGTCAGCAGCCCGAGGCCTCCAGTGAAGGTCAGCAGCCCGAGGCCTCCAGTGAAGGTCAGCAGCCCGAGGCCTCCAGTAAAGGTCAGCAGCCCGAGGCCTCCAGTGAAGGTCAGCGCCCCGCCACCTCCAGCGAAGGTCAGCGCCCCGCCACCTCCAGCGAAGGTCAGCGCCCCGCCACCTCCAGCGAAGGTCAGCGCCCCGCCACCTCCAGCGAAGGTCAGCGCCCCGCCACCTCCAGCGAAGATCAGCGTTCCGCCACCTCCAGCGAAGGTCAGCGTTCCGCCACCTCCAGCGAAGGTCAGCGTTCCGCCACCTCCAGCGAAGGTCAGCAGCCCGGAGCCTCCAGCCACAGCTCAAGGGCTGGAGCCTCCTCCACCGGTGCCCAGTCCAGGGCCGGTCGTCTGCTTCGCTCCAGCGCCGGAGCAATCCGCTCCACCGGTGCCCAGTCCGGGGCCGGTCGTCTGTGTCGCTCCAGTGCCGGAGCAGTCCGCTCCACCGGTGCCCAGTCCGGGGCCGGTCGTCTACGTCGCTCCATTGACGGAGCAGTCCGCTCCACCGGTGCCCAGTCCGGGGCCGGTCGTCTACGTCGCTCCAGTGCCGGAGCAGTCCGCTCCACCGGTGCCCAGTCCAGGGCCGGTCGTCTGCGCCGCTCCAGTGCCGGAGCAGTCCGCTCCACCGGTGCCCAGTCCGGGGCCGGTCGTCTACGTCGCTCCAGTGACGGAGCAGTCCGCTCCACCGGTGCCCAGTCCGGGGCCGGTTGTCAGCCCCTCTCCAGGGTCGAGGGCTCCCGCACCAGGGTCCAGACAGGACTTGGTGAATGGCGGGAGTACTGAGGGGGGAACCACCGCGCCGGGGTCCGGACCGGACCGGGCGTGCAACGGAGAGGTAGGAGGAAAGCTACTCTCACAGCCTGTGCCACGCCCGGAACCGGAACCGGAGCCCCCACCAGCAACCACCTCAGTACCCCGCCATGTCCCCCCTAGTTTTGGACATTTTTTTTTTTTCTTTCAGGAGAGGGGGGATTGTATGTGTGCGGTCGGGAGTCCGCACCTTAGGGGGGGGGGGTACTGTGAGGGCTTGGTTGTGGTAAGGCCTCTTACTCCCACCTAGAGGAGGAGAGAGGCACACAACCAAGCTCTCACACATTATTAGGGAGATAATCATCCCCAATCAGAGACAGCTGTATAGCGTTGTCTCTGATTGGGGATAGTATTTAATCCCCACACAAAGCCACCTGTGTGTGGATCATTGTTCGTGTCTGCCTTGGGTATTCAGCACGTGAGTCACTTTGCTTTGTTCAGTATTGGTTATAATTTAAGTCATCTCCTTTTCTTTTCTTTTGTGCTTCGTGAGTCCAACTCCAAAATAAAAAGGAATGACGCTCCATCAGCGCTCCGTTTATCGTCCCATTATTCCGCAACGTGACAGAGCTGCCCAGGTCAACTGTAAGTGTTGTTGTTGTGAAGTGGAAACGTCTAAGAGCAACCACGGCTCAGCCGTGAAGTTGTAGGCCAAACAAGTTCACAGAACAGGACCGCCGAGTGCTGAAGCGCAGTGCGTCAAAATTGTCTGTCCTCGGTTGCAACACTCTCTGTCGAGTTCCAAACTGCCTCTGGAAGCAATGTCAGCACAATAACTGTTTGGCGTGAGCTTCATGAAATGGGTCTCCATGGCCGAGCAGCCGCACGCTAGCCTAAGATCACCATGCACAATGCCAAGCGTCGGCTCAGTGGAAACGCGTTCTCTCGAGTGATGAGCAGTGGAAACGCGTTCTCTCGAGTGATGAATTTCGTTTCACCATCTGGCAGTCCAATGGCCGAATCTGGGTTAAGCATATGCTAGGAGAACACTACCTGCCACAATGCATAGTGCCGACAGCAATGTTTGGTGGAGGAGGGCTGTTTTTCATGGTTAGGGCTAGGCCTCTTAGTTGCAGTGAAGGGAAATCTTAACGCTATAGCATACAATGACATTCTAGATGATTCTGTGCTTCCAACTGTTTGGGGAAGATCCTTTCCTGTTTCAGCATGACAATTCCCCGTGCACAAAGCGAGGTCCATACAGAAATGGTTTGTCGAGATTGGTATAGAAGAACATGACTGGCCTGCACAGAGCCCTGACCTCAACCCCATCGAAAACCATTGGGATGAATTGGAACGCCGACTGCGAGCCAGGCCTAAACGCCCAACATCTGAATGGAAGCAAATCCCAGCAGCAATATTCCAACATCTAGTGGAAAGCCTTCCCAGAAGAGTGGAGGCTGTTATAGCCGCAAAGGTGGGGGACCAACTCCATATTAATGCCCATGATTTTCATATGAGATGTTTGACAAGCATGTGTCCACATACTTTTGGTCATGTAGTGTAGATGACCTCAGACCTTGTATACACCAGCATAAGATAGTAAAAGCTTTGTGTTCCATCTTGTCCAGTGTTGTTATTCGTGTGGTTTAGGCTTGGACCATTAGGTTTGAGCAGAGCATGCTGAGATGGGGCTTGGTTGGGTTTAGTGGTAGGGGTTTGTCATGTTGCTCTGCTCAGCCTTTATCTATCTGCCTCTCTTGTTCTGCTATCTGTTGTTCATATCTCTCTTTTTTGTGTCACACTCTCTCTCTCACCCTCCCTCTGGCTCTCCATCTCTCTCTCTTTCATTTTCGCTCTCTCTCACAGTCCCGCTCTCCGTCTCTCTCTCACTCTGTGATATTGATCTGTCTCTTTTGTCTGTCTGTCTGCGTGTGTGACTCTGTTAATTTGTGTACTATGTGTTTCTGGTATCCTAGTTGCCTCTGCAGTCTCGGTTGTGTGACATGACGCATATTGGGGAGTACCATTCCGGGAGACTTCAGTGATGATTAAGACGACGAGAGAGAGAGAGAGAGAGAGAGAGAGAGAGAGAGAGAGAGAGAGAGAGAGTTTATGTGAGGCGGTGTAGATGGGGACACTGAGCCAACCAGGCAGATGCCGGAGATGAGCTGCCAGGATCCATTATTAATCCACATCCTTTACTATTTAATATCCTCCAACTACACACACACACACACACACACACTATCCTGCCTGGCTATCTGACTTACACATCATCGTAACAGAAAACAATCAAAGCAGCTAAAGCTCTTTAGACAGCCTTCATCCTAATGCTACACACTAGACTGGGTGCCAGGCTGGCTCTGCTTTAGTCCCAGTCAACGAACAGCAGAACTGGCTAAGGAAACAACAGACTGGCCTGGCACCCAGACTAGCATCTCACTAGTCCTAAGAGGCTTCCTTTCCTCACCTCCTTTCCTTAATCTGCACTGATCTGAAACGACAAGATGGGTGAAAGCAAAATGTCTCTCTGTTTTTCAGGTTCGGAGGACAGTTAACACTATTTACATGTCCCATGTACTGCACAGTCTTGTAAGAAGGGGAGGGGGCGGTGGAATTGTGATAAGAGAGGGATTGGGAAAAGGGATAGGAGAAAGAGGAGGAAGAGAAATCTTAGGACAATGTCCCAACACTTGCCGGGGATTTGAACGAACAAACTCTTTATACTGTTACAGTATTTTAACTGTTTAACTTTTTTTTTAAACAAACAAAAAAACATATTTGTTGCTCTCTTTACATATGATTTTACTGATTTTGCTACTACTGTAAAAGTATATATTTTTTATCTGCACATTGTTTTTCCGTGAAATGCTGTGGTCTGTCCACAGGTTTGTGCTTGTTTGATATACTGTTATCCTGTATTTATAAGACAGAATGTACTGTATATATATTATTTTGTATGGATGCTTTTGACTGGAATGTGAACTTGACCCCTAAATGGACTCCATGTCCTGCTGTTTAGGCCTCAATAGGGATGGAAACAATTGAACACACACACTATTTCTTAAAAGTTTATCTCATAAACCACACACTCTTTCTTTGATGCCTGTCTCACACACAAACACGTTCAGACACACAGTTGCCTGTCTGTTTGATGTAGTGGCTGCCACAGGGACAGCAGGAGCCTCTGACGGCCTGTCGTCCACCGTCGCCACTCTGTCATTGGCTGACAGTCATAGAGAGCCACAATGTCATTGGTGGACATCTAGAGTGCCGCAATGTGATTGGCAGGCTATTAGAGGCGCTGTGTGGTTGACAGGCTGATGAAAATAGGGACGTGATTTGGCCGAACATCATGACAAGGGTGTCACCCGTTCCCAAATCAACCCCTAGCCCCTGTACACTTAAGGAGACCTTAAAGAACTGGATATTCTTAGATATTCGTAAGGTAATAGCAAACCAGTAAAAGCTCTACCTTGCCCTTCTGATAGGATATGGAACTTGAATAATTTCAGATCTGCACAAGTGTAAATAGGAGGTCAAGGGGTTAGTTTGGGAATGAGCATATAGACCTAACAGGGAATCCTCTCTACACATAATTATACAGTCACCTTGGCAACCACATACAGTGGTAGACCTACTTCTATTGCTGTAAGCTCCATCTAATAAAAGCGCAGCAGACACCTTTCACAGCAACACTGAGACAGTCTGTGTTTATTCTCCTGTCAACCTTGTCAATCATGGATCATACAGGAAAATAGAGGAATACAACACTATGTTTGTGTGTGTGTGTCTGCGTGTGTGTCGTGTCAGCGCTTGCCACGCCATGTCTCGGCGGTTGTAAGATAATGGATATTAATTATTCTACTAACCCTGCTGGCTGTGTCTCCAAATCTGGTTTAACTGGATTTTGATTAATGAAAAAGAGTCCGTTGTCTACAGAGATCTCCCTCCCCCGCCCCCACCCCCGCCACTCGGTTTGTATGGTTCTAACTTGGTAAAAAAATAAAAAAAAGACCCGGAAAGCGCCTGAAAATAACCACATTTCCCTGCCACACGGGAAGAATCATTCCCCCCCTGTATCGCTGCATGCGCTCTAATTGGATACAATTTAACACTCACAGCCCACGGGCATGTTGGCGCGCACTGCCTACCAAGCCTCTCCCCGCCATCAAGTCACTTTTAATAGATCTCGTGAGAGACTAAACAGTAGCCTATGTAGAGAGTTTAATATGTACAGTCTGTGTTTGAAAGAATGTGTGTGATAGAAATTGAGAGTAGCCTTGTGGAAGAGAAAGAGAGAGAAAGAGAGAGAGAGAGAGACAGAGAGAGACAGAGAGAGAGAGAGAGAGAGAGAGAGACAGAGAGAGAGAGAGATTGCGTGTGCGTGTGTGTGTGTGTGTGTGTGTGTGTGTGTGTGTGTGTGTGTGTGTGTGTGTGTGTGTGTGTGTGTGTGTGTGTGTGTGTGTGTGTGTGTGTGAGAGAGAGAGAGAGAGTTACAATGTGTGTGAGAGAGAGAGATAGACCAGTGAATACCGGAGCCGTTGGACCACGGCCATGACCCAGCAGTGACGCATGAAGCTTCGCACCCAGTGATGTGACAGCAGTAAGCTGCCTGGGCTGGCTAGTACACAGAGGAGGGTAAATAACCCTGGTCCGGGCCAGCTCAACCCCCGGCCTAAAGACATGCCTCACGTGAAAGACCTTTTTGATCTTGCACAAACCCAACTTCCCCGATAGAGGCTAGCTGGGAATGGTGTTTCTCTCTCTGTGTAGGTTAACTCACAAATGTCCCTCATCCTTTTAGGCCCACCCTCTTACACAAGTTGCTCCCCTGCCCATCATTCTGCCTCAACGGCAGGAACTGCGCTGCAAACTGTCCTGTAATGAGACATATTTGCGGTTCTAAATAGGGGTTTTCCTCATTGGGGAGTTCCCAGCCTTCTTTCCACTCCTGGTTCAACTGCCTGTCATAGTTGGCTGATTGATAATAGAATGACAAACAACGTGCAGAGTGGCTGGGTAAGTGGCTCGTTTTTAGTTAGTTTTATCTTGTTCTTGATACCAAGTCTTGTTTTGAGGTGTTTTGACTGATGTCACATCTATGCTAATATGGCAAAAATTCTCTATCTAGCTAACCCTGCCTGGGCTCCCGAGTGGCGCAGAGGTCTAAGGCACTGCATCTCAGTGCAAGAGGCGTCACTATAGTCCCTGGTTCAAATCCAGGCTGTGTCACATCCAGCTGGGATTGAGAGTCCCATAGGGTGGTGCACAATTGTCTCAGGTTTGGCCTGGGTAGGCTGTCATTGTAAATAATTTAACTGACTTGCCTAGTTAAATAAAGGTTAAATAAAAAAAAATTACCTTAACTGTAAAGACTTATTTAAGAGACAACAAGTGCTCATTATGCAACTTCAAGTTTTCAATAAACATTGGAGACAAAATTCTCCATTTTTCACACACACACACACACTATGCTAATGAATGGCGCTGCATTGCATAGCAAACATTTTACAAGCTCTGACCAATTCTGCTATTTTGTGTGTTTTTTTCTTTTGACTGCGGAAACATTTTTGGTACATGTTTCCACAGTCATTTCCTATGACCGAAAAGAGCTTCTGGACATCAGATCACCGATCACTAACCTGAACAAGGACATGGACAACATACAGTTGAAGTCGGATGTTTACATAAACCTTAGCCAAATACATTTAAACTCAGTTTTTCACAATTTCTGACATTTAATCCTAGTAAAAATTCCCTGTCTTAGGTCAGTTGGGATCACCACTTTATTTTAAGAATGTGAAATGTCAGAATAATAGCAGAGAGAATTATTTATTTCAGCATTAATTTCTTTCATCACATTCCCAGTGGGTCAGAAATGTACATACACTCAATTAGTTTGAGGATTGAGGTCAGGGCTTTGTGATAGCCACTCCAAAACCTTGACTTTGTTGTCCTTAAGCCATTTTGCCACAACTTTGGAAGTAAGCTTGGGGTCATTGTCCATTTGGAAGACCCATTTGCGACCAAGCTTTAACTTCATGACTGATGTCTTGAGATGTTGCTTTAATATATCCACAGAATTTTCCTTCCTCATAATGCCATCTATTTTGTGAAGTGCACCAGTCCCTCCTGCAGCAAAGCATCCCCACAACATGATGCTGCCACCCCCGTGCTTCCCGGTTGGGATGGTGTTCTTCAGCTTGCAAGCCTGCCCCTTTTTCCTCCAAACATAACGATGGTCATTATGGCCAAACAGTTCTATTTTTGTTTCATCAGACCAGAGGACATTTCTCCAAAAAGTACAATATTTGTCCCCATGTGCAGTTGCAAACTTTTTTTGACTTTTTATGGTCGGTTTTGGAGCAGTGGCTTCTTCCTTGCTGAGCGGTCTTTCAAGTTATGTCGATATAGGACTTGTTTTACTGTGGATATAGATACTTTTGTACCTGTTTCCTCCAGCATCTTCACAAGGTTCTTTGCTGTTGTTCTGGGATTGATTTGCACTTTTCACACCAAAGTACGTTCATCTCTAGGAGACAGAACGCGTCTCCTTCCTGAGTGGCATGACGGCTGCATGGTTCCATGGTGTTTATACTTGCGTACTATTGTTTGTTACAGATGAACGTGGTACCTTCAGGCGTTTGGAAATTGCTCCCAAGGATGAACCAGACTTGTGGAGGTCTGCAATTTATTTTCTGAAGTCTTGGCTGATTTCTTTTGATTTTCCCATGATGTCGAGCAAAGAAGCACTGAGTTTGAAGGCAGGCCTTGAAATACATCCACGGGTACACCTCCAATTGACTCAAATGATGTCAATTAGCCTATCAGAAGCTTCTAAAGCCATGACATCATTTTCTGGAATTTGCCAAGCTGTTTAAAGGCACAGTCAACTTAGTGTATGTAGACTTCTGACCCACTGGAATTGTGATATGGTGAATTACAAGTCAAATAATCTATCTGCAAACAATTGTTGGAAGAATTACTTGTGATGCACAAAGTAGAGGTCCTAACCAACTTGCCAAAACTATAGTTTGTTAACATGAAATCTGTGGAGTGGTTGAAAAATGAGTTTTAATGACTTAAGTGTATGTAATCTTCCGACTTTAACTGTACATCTAGCTGGTTTGTCTATGCATCGGCAGGACAGAATTGCAGCTTCGGGTAAGCTCAAGGGAGGAGGTGTGTGTCTCTTTGATAACAGTCTCAAGGTTCTGCTCACTTGAGTTAGAATACCTCATGATAAGTTGTAGACCCTACTATTTACCAAGAGAGATTTCATCAATATTTTCCGTAGCTGTCTATTTACCACCACAAACCGATGCTGGCACTAAGACTGCACTCAACGAGCTGCATAGAGCCATAAGCAAACAAGAAAATGCTCATCCAGAGGCGGCGCTCCTAGTGACCAGTGATTTTAATGCAGGAAAACTGAAATCCGTTTTACTTCATTTCTACCAGCATGCCATGTGTGTAACTAGAGGCGAAAAAATCTCTAGATCACCTTTACTCCAAACGCAGAAAAATACAAAGCTCTCCCTCGTCCTCCATTTGGAAAATCTGACCATAACTCTATCCTCCTGTTTCCTGCTTACAAGCAAAAACTCAAACAGGAAGTAACAGTGACACACTCAATACGGAAGTGGTTTGATGAAGCGGATTCTAAGCTACAGGACTGTTTCGCTAGTGCAGACTGGAATATGTTACAGGATTCATTACACGGCATTGAGGAGTTTACCACATCAGTCACCGGCTTCATTAATAAGTGCATTGACAATGTACGTACATATGCCAACCAGAAGCCATGGATTAAGGGCAACATCCGCACTGAGCTAAAGGCTAGAGTTTCCACCTTCAAAGAGTGGGACACTAATCTGGACGCTTATAAGAAATCCTGCTACACCTCCGACGGACAATCAAACAGGCAAAGTGTCAATACAGGCAGATTGAATACCAATACACCAGCTCTGACGCTCGTTGGATGTGGCAGGGCTTGCAAACTATAACAGATTACAAAGGGAAACCCAGCCACAAGCTGCCCAGTGATGCAAGCCTACCAGATGAGCTAAATTCCATCTATGCTCGCTTCAAGGGAAGCAACACTGACCCATGCATGAGAATACCAGATGTTCCGTACGACTGTGTGATCACACTCTCTGTAGCCAATGTGAGTAAGATCTTTGAACCAGTTAACATTTGCAAGGCTGCAGGGCCAGGCGGATTACAAGGACGTGCACCCAGAGCATGTGCTAATCAGCTGGCAAGTGCCTTCACTGACATTTTCAACCTCACCCTGACCCAGTCTGTAATACCTACATACTTCAAGCAGACCACCATAGTCTGTATGCCCAAGAACGCCCCGTCGCAGTCACATGCTTTGAAAGGCTGGTCATGTCTCACATCAACACCATCATCCCAGATTCCCTGGATCCACTTCAATTCGCATACCTTCCCAACAGATCCACGCAATATCTATTTCACTCCACACTGCCCTTTCCTACCTGGACAAAAAGAACACTTATGTCAGAATGCTGTTCATTGACTGCAGCTCAGCGTTCAACACCATCACTAAGCTAAGGACCCTGGGACTGAACACCTCCCTCTGCAACTGGATCCTGAAATACCTGACGGGCTGCCCCCAGGTGGTGAGGGTAGGCAACAACTCATCCACCACGCTAACCCTCAACACAGGGGCCCCTCAGGGGTGTGTGGTTAGTCCCCTCCTGTACTCCCTGTTAACCCACCACTGCGTGGCCGCGCCCGACTCCAACACACCGTCATTAACTTTGCCGACTTATTGGGGTCCGTCAGTCATATATCCAAAAAAGACAGACAAAAGACTTTATAATTTACATACACATAAAAACATTAACATGTAGTGTGTGTGTGCACCTATCAGTTTCACGTGCTATATATGTCAGTACATACACACAACAACTAGGTCACATGGGGGAGAGGTGTTGTGCCGTGCTTTATTTGTTTTTTGAAAACAGGTTTGTAAACTACTGTACGCTTCCTTGAATTTGTTCTGGACCTGGCAACTGTGTTAAAGACCCCTGGTGGCATGTCTGGTGGGGTAAGTGTGTGTGTCAGTGCTGTGTGTAAGTTGAATATGCAAACCATTTGGAATTTCAAACATTATAATAACATGAAGTGACGCAGTCAGTCTTTCCTCAACTCTTAGCCAAGATAGACTGGCATGCATAGTATTAATATTAGCCCTCTGATTACAATGAAGAGCAAGACGTGCCGCTCTGTTTTGGGCTAGCTGCATCTTGACTAGGTCTTTCTTTTCAGCATACAAAGAAAGACCTATTTAACCAGGTCGGCCAGTTGAGAACGAGTTCTCATTTACAACTGCGACCTGGCCAAGATAAAGCAAAGCAGTGCGACAAAAACAACAACACAGAGTTACACATGGGATAAACAAACGTACAATCAATAACACAATAGAAAAATATATGTACAGTGTGTGCAAATGTATTAAGATTAGGAAGGTAAGGCAATAAATAGGCCATAGTGGCAAAATAATTACAATTTAGCATTAACACTGGAATCATAGATGTGCAGATGATGATGTGCAAATAGAGATACTGGTGTGCAAATTAGCAAAAATAATAATATGGTGATGAGGTAGTAGGGTAGTGTCAGGCTCTGGCCATAGAGAGGCCTATTTGCTTCTCTATGTAGCTATGGTCAGAGTCTGACAGTGTCTTTCTTTTCTGTTTCTTTGTGGGGTTTGGGTTGGATCCCTAATTAGAGGCAGCGGCACCGCATTGTCTATAATTAGGGATCATATATATGTTTGTCTGTCCTTCACTCTGGTGTGGGTCGTTATATTCCTCCAGTCACGGGTGAAGTAAGTGCTTTACGTTTGTCCATTCGTGTTTGTTTGTTTGTATGTTCAACAAGTGTTGAATTATACATAGTAATACAAGAAATAAAACAATGTCGAACTATTACTGCGCTGCGCCTTGGTCTCTCCTTCCACCCACTTGTGACAGGTAGGCTATTTACAGATGGGCTGTGTACAGGTGCAGTGATCGGTAAGCTGCTCTGACAGCTGATGCTTAAAGTTATTGAGGGAGATGGTAGTCTCCAGCTTCACTGATTTTTGCAATTTGTTCCAGTCATTGGCAGCAGAGAACTGGAAGGAATGGCGGCCAAAGGAGGTGTTGGGTTTGGGGATGACCAGTGAAATATACCTGCTGGAGCGCATGCTACGGGTGGGTGTTGCTATAGTGACCAGCGAGCTGAGGTAAGGCAGGGATTTACCTAGTAAAGACTTGTATGTAAATTATAAAGTCTTTTGTCTGTCTTTTTTGGATATATGACGGACCCCAATAAGTCGGCAAAGTTAATGACGGTGTGTTGGAGTCGGGCGCGGCCACGCAGTGGTGGGATGACCTGGAGCCAGTGGGATTGGCGATGTAGTGAGGGCCAGCCAACGAGAGCGTACAGGTCGCAGTGGTGTAGTATATGGGGCTTTGAAAACGGATGGCACTGTGATAGACTACATCCAATTTGCAATTTGCTAGCCTTTGCTTTTCTAACTGACCGTGTATATTGGTTCCTGACTTCCCTGAAAAGTTGCATATCGTGGGGGCTATTCGATGCTAATGCAGTACGCCACAGGATGTTTTTGTGCTGGTCAAGGGCAGTCAAGTCTGGAGTGAACCAAGGGCTATATCTATTCTTAGTTCTACATTTTTTGAATGGGGCATGCTTATTCAAGATTGTGAGGAAAGCACTTTTAAAGATCAACCAGGCATCCTCTACTGACGGGATGAGGTCAATATCCTTCCAGGATACCGGGCCAGAACGATTAGAAAGACCTGCTCACTGAAGTGATTTAGGGAGCGTTTGACAGTGATAAGGGGTGGTCGTTTGATCGTGGACCCATTACGGACGCAGGCAATGAGAAAGTGATCGCTGAGATCCTGGTTGAAGACAGCGGAGGTGTATTTGGAGGGCAAGTTAGTCAGGAAAATGACCATATGACTGGACAATAATCAAGATAAAACTAGAGTCTGCAGGACTTGCTTTGTGGAGTGTGGTGTCAAAAAAAACATAGCATCTTTATTACGGACAGACCTCTCCCCATTTTTACAACCATTGAATCTACTGTATATGTTTTGAACATAACAGTTTACATTCTATGGTAACACCAAGTAATTTAGTCTTCTCAACTTGTTCAACAGCCACAACATTCATTACCAGATTCAGCTGAGGTCTAGAACTTGGGGAATAATTTGTACCAAATACAATGCCCTTAGTTTTAGAGATGTTCAGGACCAGTTTATTACTGGCCACCCATTCCAAAACAGACTGCAAATCTTTATTAAGGGTTTCACTGACTTAATTAGCTGTGGTTGTGGACGTGTATATGTTTGAATCATCAGCATACATGGGCACACATGCTTTGTTTAATGCCAGTGGCAGGTCATTGGTAAAAATGTAAAAGAGTAGAGGGCCTAGAGAGATGCCCTGCGGTACACCATGCTTTACATGTTTGACATTAGAGAAGCTTCCATTATAAAAAAAACCTTTTAGTTTTATTAGATAGATAGCTCTGAATCCACGATATGGCAGAGGTTGAAAAGTCATCACATATACGTTTTCCCAACAACAGGTCATGGTCAATCATTTCAAAGGCTGTACTGAAATCAACAGTACAGCTCCCACAATCTTCTTCTTATCAATTTATTTTAACCAATCATCAGTACATGTTGAGTGGCCTCTATTAGTCTGTTGTTAACTTGTTTACAGAGATATAGCATTTTATCTGGCAGCAAGCTGATTGGTTCAGCTATTAGAAATAGTAAAGGACGGCTTCCCTCCAGGTCTGAGGACCAAAAAAATTATCCAGACTCAGATGAAAGATATGACAAATAGGAGTGGCGATATAGTCCGATGCTATCCTCAGTAGCTTTCCATCTAAGTTGTCAATACCAGGTGGTTTCTCATTATTGGACAACAATAATTTCCCATCTGACCCACACTAACCTTACAAAATTCTAAAGGACAATGCTTTCCCTTCATTATTGGGTATTTTATGCATGAATATGATGGTGTTAAGTTTGTTGTTGGCATTTAATGCCTAAGTTGGCAAACTTCTTCTTCTTTTTATTCAGTTTAGTCACATAATTTCACAATTTGAAGTAAGTTTGCCAATCAGATGTTCTGCCAGACTTATTCGCCACTCCCTTTGCCTCGCCCTCTCAACCATACAGCGTTTCAATTCCCCATAAAATCACAGCCCTTAACAGCTCTAACAGTCCGTTTCTTAATAGGTTCATGCTTATCAATAACTGGAAGAAAAAAATGTAATAAATGCATCAAGTGTAGCTTCTGGATGCTCGCCATTACACACATCAGAACAACAAATGTTTGTTGTCTCTTCATCATAGGAGTCAGGACAAAACTTTTTAGGCCCAGCCTTTGGAACTTTGGCTTTTCTACATATGGCCACTATATGGTCAGTACAGTACATCCAATGGGTATGGATACAGCTTTAGAGTTCTGCAGCATTGGTAAAAATGTGATCAATACACCTAAATGACATAGTTCCTATACTGTTTGTAAACACCCTGATAGGTTGATTAATAACCTTAACCAGATTACAGGCACTGGTTACAGTGAGTATCTTCCTCTTGAGTGGACAGTTTATGAAAACCAGTTTTTATTCAGGTCAACCAGAAAATAAACCTCTCCGTTAACATCACACACATTATCAAGCATTGCACACATATTAACCAGATCATGACTGTTAGCTCTTGGTTATGTACTATAGCAGCAGAGGTCTGCCTGGGTTAAAGTAGGTGACCTTCGCATTTACATTTTTTATTTTAGTAATTTAGCAGATGCTCTTATCCAGAGCGACTTACAGTAGCAATTAGGGTTAAGTGACTTGCTCAATGCTTATAACCGCTAAACTACCTGCCGCTACCTACTTGATGGTAATAGTGCTCCCCATTGCCCCTAGTGGCCGGTTTTGAAGTAATCTCCGGACATCTTGCGCACCTGGACATCTGGTGGATCTTGAGCAACCTGGCTGGGGTGGGGTGCGGCTGCAGCAGGAGGAGCATCCCAGGAAATTGGTCAAATGTCGGAATCTGAATTCAATTTGGTCAAACCGTGAGATCTTGTTGGTTTGTTTGACTATGTTTGTGTTGAGTGCTCACACGGCTAACAAATTCCTATATCGTGCATATAATTATGGCTGTATTAACGCGCCCCATGTCTGGTCTCGTGCTATACGGCTCTACAGAGGGCCATTTAATTTCCAAAAGCGGGAAAACAAGCTCCCATCACAATACACACGCCGTGTATATGTTTCCCTTGTCTGCCGCGGACATTTATCGGCTGCGATGGATCCTGAACGGAAAGGTGAGCGAGGGAAGGAGAGAATGAGGAGTGAGCTAGAGGGGAGATGGAAGGGCGGGGATTAGAGCTATGTGTTTCTGTCTGGGACGTCTCTCTCGCAATATCACGCCTTCTCTCCCAGCCTGCCACGGCTAATCGCAGTAGCATGGAGAGGAGGGAGTAAAGCGCCGGCGGCCTCTCAGAGCTGCGTAATGCTGAGGTGTTTATGAGCGTGTGTCTGTGTGTTTTATTTGAGAGAAAGAGCGTGTTTGTGCGCAACCTGACAGCTCAGCCAGAGCGGGGAGATAAGAGGAATAGGAGGGGAGAGGAGGAGGGAAGAGGCGAGGAACTGGGAGGGTGAGTGGTGTGGTTAGTCGGAACTCGAAAGAGCTCACGGGGAGTGAGTAAGAGGGAGGGATGGGAGAGGGAGGGAGAGACAGAGGGAAGCAGGAGAACTCCGTGGCTCTATTAAAGCTACTGGTCTGCTATACTCTAGAATGCTTCATAGCAGAAGGCTTTTAGAAATCCAGGCTATTCTTTGCTATAGGCAACTCTGCTAATGATATTTTATTACAAACATTTTTCATTTCACCCCAATAAAAATATGAGTATTGATTGCCTAATGATACTTCACAATAGTGATCCAAAGTCAGGATAAGTGTGATTGATTAATTGATGTATTATCAATCATTGGTTAGAAATCTATTGATAATAGGCTAGATGTGTTGAAAGCAACAAGCTTTCAGTCTCATTGCAGAATTACACGTTCATCCAAGTTCTCCAAACTTCAAATGTGGAATTTGCGCCCAAAACAGTTTTTTGTTGCTCTTGCTGCTCTGTATCATTCCATTTCTCCAAACCTAAAGTTAAGGGTAAAACATTATTTTATAAACTGTGTCCATACAGGTTTTTTTATTTTTTCCACCTGGCTACCCCTTTATTTTATTCCAAACCTTAACCCTTACAGTAACCGTTTAGAATGAGTGCCTAAATTTGAACCTTAACTTCGAAATTTGATTTTTGGAGAACATGGATAAACGTCTAATTCTGCAGTGAGACTGTGAAAGCTTGTGCCTTTCCAAATGGTTGCGGGAAGGGTTAAGGTTTGGGATAGGATTAAAACCCCATTAAAAAAACATTGTCCACAACTGGAATCGAACACGCAACCTTCTGATTCAGGGTTATAGGATTGCTGCCTTTCCATCAACCCAACGCCCTAGCAAAACCCAAGTCTACAGTCGTGGCCAAACGTTTTGAGAATGACACAAGTATTGGTCTCCACAAAGTTTGCTGCCTCAGTGTTGATGATGGCAATTTGCATATACTCCAGAATGTCATGAGTGATCAGATGAATTGCAATCTCTCTCTTTGCCATGAAAATGAACTTAATCCGCAAAAAACATTTCCACTGCATTTCAGCCCTGCCACAAAAGGACCAGCTGCCATCATGTCAGTGATTGTCTCGTTAACACAGGTGAGAGTGTTGACGAGGACAAGGCTGGAGATCACTCTGTCATGCTGATTGAGTCAGAATAACAGACTGGAAGCTTTAAAAGGAGGGTGGTGCTTGAAATTATTGTTCTTCCTCTGTCAACCATGGTTACCTGCAAGGAAACACGTGCCGTCATCATTGCTTCACAGGCAAGGATATTGCTGCTTGTAAGATTGCACCTAAATCAACCATTTATCGGATCATCAAGAACTTCAAGGAGAGAGGTTCAATTGTTGTGAAGAAGGCATCAGAGCGCCCAAGAAAGTCCAGCAAGCGCCAGGACCGTCTCCTAAAGTTGATTCAGCTGCGGGATCGGGGCACCACCAGTGCAGAGCTTGCTCAGGAATGGCAGCAGGCAGGTGTGAGTGCATCTGTACGCACAGTGAGGCGAAGACTTTTGGAGGATGGCCTGGTGTTAAGAAGGGCAGCAAAGAAGCCACTTCTCTCCAGGAAAAACATCAGGGACAGACTGATATTCTGCAAAAGGTACAGGGATTGGACTGCTGAGGACTGGGGTAGAGTCATTTTCTCTGATGAATCCCCTTTCTGATTGTTTGGGCCATCCGGAAAACCCCTTGTCCGGAGAAGACAAGGTGAGCGCTACCATCAGTCCTGTGTCATGCCAACAGTAAAGCATCCTCAGACCATTCTTGTGTGGGGTTGCTTCTCAGCCAAGGGAGTGGGCTCACTCACAATTTTGCCTAAGAACACAGCCATGAATAAAGAATTGTACCAACACATCCTCCGAGAGCAACTTCTCCCAACCATCCAAGAACAGTTTGGTGACGACCAATGTCTTTTCCAGCATGATGGAGCACCTTGCCATAAGGCAAAAGTGATAACTAAGTGGCTCGGGGAACAAAACATCAACATTTTTGGTCCATGGCCAGGAAACTCCCCAGACCTATTTCATTGGTCACCCCCAAAGCCAACACCTCCTTTGGCCGCCATTCCTTCCAGTTCTCCGCTGCCAATGACTGGAACGAATTGCAAAAAACCTTGAAGCTAGAGGTTCCTATCTCCCTCACTAACTTTAAGCATCAGCTGTCAGAGCTGCTTATCGATCACTGCACCTGTATATAGCCCATCTGTAAATAGCCCACTCTACTACCTCATCCCCATATTTATTATTTTAGCTCATTTTGCATTCCAGTATCTCTATTTGCACATCATCATTTGCACATCTGTCACTCCAGTGTTAATTCTAATTTGTAACTTATTTCGCCACTATGGCCTATTTATTGTCCTACCTTCCTAACCTTACTGCATTTTGCACTACATTTGCACACTCTGTATATAGATTCTCTATTGTGTTATTGACTGTACGTTTGTTTATTCTCATGTGTAACTCTGTTGTTTTTTGTCACACTGCTTTGCTTTGTCTTGGCCAGGTCGCAGTTGTAAATGAGAACTTGTTCTCAACTGGCCTACCTGGTTAAATAAAGGTGAAAAAAAAAAAAAAAGAGCCAGGTCTACCTACGGCGGCTTTTCTCAATAGCAAAGCTATGCTCACTGAGTCTGTACATAGCCAAAGCTTTCCTTAAGTTTGGGTCAGTCATAGTGGTCAGGTATTCTGCCACTGTGTACTCTCTGTTTAGGGCCAAATAGCATTCTAGTTTGCTCTGTTTTTTTTGTTAATTCTTTCCAATGTATTCAAATAATTCTCTTTTAGTTTTCTCATGATTTGGTTGGGTCTAAATTTATTGTTGTCCTGGGGCTCTGTGGGGTCTGTTTGTGTTTGTGAACAAAGCCCCACCAGCTTGCTTAGGGGAATCTTCTCCAGGTTAATCTCTCTGTAGGTGATAGCTTTGTTATGGAAGGTTTGGGAATCACTTCCTTTTAGGTGGTTGTAGAATTTAACGGCTCTTTTCTGGATTTTGATAATTAGCGGGTATCGGCCTAATTCTGCCCTGTATGCATAATTTGGTGTTTTTCGTTCTACACTGTGGATATTCTCGCAGAATTCTGCATGCAGAGTGTCAATTTGGTGTTTGTCCCATTTTATTCATAGCTAGATTTAATTGCTATGTCGAATTTTATGTTCCTATTGATGGCATAGAAGGCCCTTCTTGCCTTTTCTCTCAGATTGTTCACAGCTTTGTGGAAGTTACCTGTGGCGCTGATGTTTAGGCCGAGGTATGTATAGTGTCTAGATGGAATTTGTATTTGTGGTCCTGACAACTGGACCTTTATTGGAACACCATTATTTTTGTCTTACTGAGAATTACTGTCAGGGCCCAGGTCTGACAGAATCTGTGCAGAAGATCGAGGTGCTGCTGTAGGCCCTTCTTGGTTAGTGACAAAAGCACCAGATCGTCAGCAAACAGTACACATTTGACTTCAGATTGTAGTAGGGTGAGGCCGGGTGCTGCAGACTGTTCTAGTGCCCTTGCCAATTCGTTGATATAAAGTTGAAGTCGGAAGTTTACATACACCTTAGCCAAATACATTTAATCTCAGTTTTTCACAATTCCTGACATTTAATCCTATTTCGTCTTAGGTCATGAGTTTGAATGATTTCAACCTAAGTGTATGTAAACTTCCGACTTCAACTGTATATGTTGAAGAGCGTGGGGCTTAAACTGCATCCCTGTCTCACCCCACGGCCCTGTGGAATGAAATGTGTGTTTTTTGCCAATTTTAACCGCTCACTTGTTGTTTGTGTACATGGATTTTATAATGTTGTATGTTTGTCCCCCAACACCACTTTCCATCAATTTGTATAGCAGACCCACATGCCAAATTGAGTCAAATGCTTTTTAGAAATCAACAAAGCTCTCTCTCTCTATATATATATATATATATATATATATATTGCTGAGTAGCCTTGGCACCGTGCCAGGTTTGCCCCGCCGCACCGGTCTGTAATTATCCCCAGTGAGGCCGCGCTAACGCAGCGTGGTGTGCCTGCGGGGAACCGGTTAGCCCGGCAAGGCGGGCAGAGGGAAGGGGTGTGCGTGCATGCACACGTGCGCGTGTGTGTGTAGACTGTGATAAGGAATCCATAACGATCTGTAGATGAATTCCCAATGATTAGTGAACGTGAGAGGTGTCATTGTGTTAGAAAGCGTGTGTGTGCGTGTGTGTGGATTGCGGTAAGTGATCCATAACGATCTGCAGGTGGATTGTGCTGATTAGTACCGGCTGCTGCTGGCTGAGCTGCGTGCAAAGAGCTTCCTGCAATCTGAGCCTGCTGTGTGTGTGTGTGTGTGTGTTAGTGAAACACTGTGGGCCTGTGTGCGTGACACAGTGCTTGTTTGCATGTTGGCTGCCCTTAAAGAATGTGTTCCAGTGAACCGTGTGTGTGTGTGTGTGTGTGTGGCTCTGTGTGTGTGCCAGCAGTGTGTTTGCACGTGTGTGTACTGTGTAGGATTGCCAGCAATGTGTGTGTGTGCCAGCGTTGCTCCAGTGTTTGATTGCAGGAGCAGATGGCTGGATCACTGTGACCTCCCAGAGTGCTGCTCCTACTCTGGGGTTTGTGTGTACACCCGCTGTTTTGGTTTACTGACACACACACACACACACACACACACTCACACACATACACACAGACACTCTCACACATTCTCGCTCTGACTGTGTTTCACATAAGAATGGACAGGGGCAACCACACTACCTCTACCTCCCTCAAGACTTACACACAATCAAATTTACATGACATGAGCACAAACATTTGCACTTGCTCAGTCACACACACACACACACACACACACACACACACACACACACACACACACACACACACACACTCGCAGTGCTCTAACTGTGTTTTAACACAAAAGTTGATTCAAAGGCTTTCAGCCTTGAAAGGGTTGCTCGTTTTTCTCAGAGCTCTGTAGAAGTATATACATTAGAGAGAGAGAGAGAGAGAGAGTGGGAGGTTGGGGGGATGTTAGTGCTCTGAATGGAGCTCTGATGTAGGACCGGCCCGTGACTTAGAGTATGGTGGCAGTGTGGTAATGTGTGTTTTAGGGACGTGTGCATTCAGGCATCTGACCTTTGACCTTTTAGACCAGTGATAGCACCACCAGCCTTTATCAGATATGCTCAGTAGATAGACAGTCCATCAGTGGCCTTTTCCTGTTTGCACTCAAGTAGATCAATAACTATAACTGAAAGTCTGAAATATGCAATTTGTTTTAGCATGTTTATGACAATATTTTGAGACTGTTATGACATCTTCCTCAAATATAAAATCTTCCTTGACATGTCTCAAGGCTCAGGGGCTTTTGTTGAATGCAAAATTAAATTTCAGTTCTCTGAAAAAAATGAGACAAAGTACTGTTTTCAACCTGAGTTTTGTATGAACCGTTCCGGGAGACACATTTATTTAATAGAAACAAAACCTGTTTTCAATCGCTGTGTGTATGTTATTTCAACCAAGTCACTCATAACAGCGTATATATACCACACAAAAATACTTTTCAAACCTTGTGGAATACACGGGCCAAAATCACTTTTTCTCGTGCCCACAGTACCTGCCTGGTTCTCCAACTACTTCTCAGATAGAGTTCAGTGTGTCAAATCAGAGGGCCTGTTGTCCAGTCCTCTGGCAGTCTCTATGGGGGTGCCACAGGGTTCAATTCTTGGGCCAACTCCATTCTCTATATATATCAACAATGTCGCTCTCGCTGCTGGTGACTCTCTGATCCATCTCTACGCAGACGACACCATTCTGTATACATCTGGCCCCTCTTTGGACACTGTGTTAACTAACCTTCAAACAAGCTTCAATGCCATACAACAATCCTTCCATGGCCTCCAACTGCTCTTAAACGCTAGTAAAACTAAATGCATGCTTTTCAATCGAACGCTGCCCGCACCCGCCCACCGGACTATCATCACTACTCTCGACGGGTCTGACTTAGAATACGTGGACACCTACAAATACCTAGTTGTCTGGTTAGACTCCTTCCAGACTCACATTAATCATCTCCAATCCAAAATTACATCTAGAATCGGCTTCCTATTTCGCAACAAAGCCTCCTTCACTCATGCTGCCAAACATGCCCTTGTAAAACGGACTATCCTACCGATCCTTGACTTCGGCAATGTCATTTACAAAATAGCCTCCAACACTCTACTCAGCAAATTGGATGTAGTCTATCACAGTGCCATCCGTTTTGTTACCAAAACTCCATATACTACCCACCACTGTGACCTGTACTCTCTCGTTGGCTGGCCCTCACTATATACTCGTCGACAAACCCACTGGCTCCAGGTCATCTATAAGTCTTTGCTAGGGAAATCTCTGCCTTATCTCAGCTCGCTGGACACCATAGCAACACCCACCCGTAGCATGCGCTCCAGCAGATATATTTCACTGGTCATCCCCAAAGCCAACACTTCCTTTGGCTGCCATTCCTTCCAGTTCTCTGCTGCCAATGACTGGAACGAATTACAAAAATCACTGAAGCTGGAGACTACCATCTCCCTCAATAACTTTAAGCATCAGTTGTCAGAACAGCTTACACTTAGGGCTGCTTTACAGTTTTAACTACACCACATGGCTTAATCTGTTTCCAGGAAACCTTCCATTGTTGTGCAAAAACTGTAGAACAGAAACAATTGTATACTCAAAATGTATGTTCACTTTAAAAAATCATTGTCTTATCAGACTAAACTCTTCTAATACAATATGGTTATATGTCATACCCTAATTCCGTTCACCTGTTCTCCCTGGCTCCTCCTCTAGCAGGTGTTTCCTATGTTCCCTTATTCCTTGTGTATTTAACCCGTATCTGTTCATTGGTCTGGTTGCCAGTTCGTCTTGTGTGTTTCACCAGGTCGTGCCCGCATTCCTAGAATACCTGCTCTCTGTTTAGTTCTCCGGTTACCGTAACCCTGCCAGTTTACAAAACCTGATTCCTGCCTGCCGTCTCTGTACCTCTGAACTCCTGTGTGCCAAATCCTTTGCCTGCCTACGAAAACGACATAGCCTTCCGATTTTGTAAAATAAATAATATACTTGACATTCTACCTGTCTCCTGCGTCTGCACTTGGGTCTCTGTCTGAGCTGTGATAGTACGAACTGGCCATGACAGACCCAGCAGATTCTGACAACATCCGGAGTGCTCTCTCCCATCAGGGAGCTGCTATTGGGAGACATGAAGACCTCCTACAACATGTCATGGAAGGACTTCAAACTATTTCTGACCGCCATGATCAGACCTACAACTCGCTGATGGAGCAGCTTCGTGGATTGTCAGTGGGACGGTCTACTACAGCGGTGCCTGCTCCTGATACCAGTACTCTCGCGGCTAACACTGTTTCGCCTATAGCCCACTCAGCCTCTCGGGAACCCAGCTTACCTCCTCCTGAGCGGTACTCCGGAGATCCGGGAATAGATTCGTTCCTATCGCAGTGTTCGCTGATCTTCGAGCTGCAACCCTCCTCGTTCCACTCGGATCATGCTAAGGTAGCATACATCGTCGCTCTTATGTCCGGGAGGGCAGGAGCCTGGGCTACGGCGGTGTGGGAACGGCAAACACCCATCTGTTCCAGCTTGGACTCCTTCGTGGCCGAAGTTAAAAAGGTTTTTGATTCACCGATTTCTGGGAGAGAGGCAACCCGTAAACTCCTGCGACTGCGGCAGGGCTCTCGTAGCGTTTTGGATTACGCAGTGGACTTCCGCACTCTGGCCGCCGATAGCTTGTGGAATTCTGACGCTCTTTTTGACGCTTTTCTTAATGGGCTGTCGGACATTATTAAAGATGAGCTAGCAGCCCGGGAACTGCCCCCCGATCTCAACTCTCTCATAAACCTTTCTATGCGGATAGATAGCCGTCTACGGGACAGGAACCGAGAGAGATGATCAGCCACCTCACATCCTTTGCAACCCGGAAATTACCGGTCTTCCGGCCTCCAAGAGGTTAGGGGCGGGGACGAACCGTTCCGGAATTATCCGAAAGCGGAGCCTATGGAACTAGGAAGGGCCAGAATAAGCCCGGCGGAACAGGAGAGGAGAATCAACAGCCGTAGCTGTTTGTATTTTGGCACTTCGGGCCATTACATCTCTACCTGCCCACTAAAAGTGCAGGCTCATCAGTAAGAGCGGGTGTGCTGGTGGGCCAAACAGAGATCCCCTGGTCTCCTACGACCCGTGCCCCAATTCATGCTATCCTCCTGTGGGGAACCCTATCCGAGACCATCAGGGTACTCATTGATTCTGGGGCTGATGAGAGCTTCATCGACTCCGCCCTAGTCCAGCAGCTGGGCATTTCCACCCAAAACCTCTCCACTGCTATAGAGGCCAGAGCCTTGGACGGCCGGTCCATTGGCAAGGTGACACTTTGTACTGTTCCAGTGGTTCTACGCATCTCTGGCAACCATAGTGAATCCATCAGGTTTTTACTTATCAGTGCCAGTGGTTCTGGGCCATTCCTGGCTTCAACGGCATAACCCCCTCATCGATTGGACTACGGGTTCCATCAGGGGATGGAGCCCCTTTTGCCATGCCCAGTGTTTGAAGGCTGCACAACACGCCTCGGTTACCCCCATCCCAGTTTCTGAGCCCGCCCTTGACCTGACCTCTGTTCCAGCTGAATACCAGGACCTACGGGAGGTCTTCAGCAAGTCCTGGGCGAAATCTCTTCCCTCTCACCGCCCATATGATTGCGCCATTGACCTTTTCCCGGGAACCTCCCCCCCAGAGGGCGTCTCTACTCACTGTCTGGTCCGGAGACCAAAGCCATGGAGGCCTATGTGGAGAGCTCTCTTCATCGTCCGCTGGAGCGGGTTTCTTCTTTGTGGACAAGAAGGATAAATCCCTGCATCCCTGCATTGATTACAGAGGTCTGCACAACATCACCGTAAAGAACCGTTACCCACTTCCGCTCATCTCCTCCGCCTTCGAGGTTCTTCAGGGGGCAACTGTTTTCACTAAACTTGACCTGCGGAATGCCTATCATCTGGTTGGGATCCGGAAGGGGGATGAGTGGAAGACGGCTTTCAACACCACGCGCGGCCATTATGAATACCTGGTGATGCCCTTCGGCCTGACCAACGCCCCTGCAGTGTTCCAGGCTCTGGTCAACGACGTGCTTTGCGACATGCTGAACCGGTGTGTCTTTGTTTACCTGGACGACATCCTGGTGTTTTCCCGGTCTGCCCAGGAGCATATAACCTACGTCCGCCAGCTGCTCCAGCGCCTCCTGGAGAACCAGCTTTTCGTCAAGGCAGAAAAGTGTAAATTCCACCAATCCACTATCTCGTTCCTGGGATGCATTATTGCTGCTGGAAGCATCTGGATGGATCCCAACAAAGTGAGGGCTGTAGAGGAGTGGCCGCAACCAACTTCCCGGAGTCAGCTCCAGAGATTCCTGGGATTTGCACATTTTTACCGCCGCTTCATCCGGGGTTATAGCACTCTGGCATCTCCCCTCACCGCTCTTACCTCCACCAAGATCAGCTTTGTCTGGTCTCCTGAGGCTGCCCGTGCGTTCACTGACCTTAAACGGCGTTTCACCTCGGCCCCGGTCCTAATCCAGCCTGACCCCTCGTGCCAGTTTGTAGTGGATGTGGACGCCTCAGAGGTAGGGGTGGGAGTAGTTCTGTCCCAGCGCTCGACCATTTATCAGAAGCTGCATCCCTGCGCTTTCCTCTCCCACCGGCTCAGTCCAGCAGAGAGGAACTATGATGCCGTCAAAATGGCATTGGAAGAATGGAGGCACTGGCTGGAGGGCTCAGAGCTCCCGTTTTTGGTCTGGACCGACCATAAGAACTTAGAGTACCTTCGCACCGCCAAACGGCTCAACTCCAGACAGGCCAGGTGGGCTCTACTGTTCACACGGTTTAATTTCACCCTATCATACCGCCCCGCAAAACCCTTCCTTCGTCTGCTACGGGCCTCTCTCCCTTTGAGTGCTCCCTCGGCTACCAGCCTCCGCTTTTTCCGAACCAGGAGGCAGACGTGGGGGTGCCTGCCACACAGCTGTTTGTCCGCCGCTGTCGGCAGACTTGGAAGAAGGCTTGAGTTGCTCTACTCCGGACAGCATCCAGATATCAGCGACAGGTGGATCGTCACCGGATCCCTGCTCCACGTTACCGCATCGGGCAAAAAGTGTGGCTGTCCACTCAGGATCTGCCTCTTCGAGTAGAGTCCCGGAAGCTGTCCTCCCGATTCATTGGGCCCTTTTCCATCTCCAGGGTACTCAGCCGTTCTGCTGTCCGTCTGATCCTCCCACGCACTCTTAGAGTACACCCCACCTTCCATGTCTCCCGTATTAAGCCTGTTTCCCATTGTCCTCTTGCCCCTGTTCAGAGACCTGCTCCATTGCCTCGTCTTGTTAATGGTGTTCCTGTCTTTACAGTTCGGCGTCTCCTGAGGGTCCGGCCTCGTAGCAGGGGTTTCCAGTACCTGGTTGACTGGGAGGGCTACGGTCCGGAGGAGCGCTGCTGCGTTCCTGCCAGGGACATCTTGGACCCATCCCTTATTGCCGACTTTCACCGTCGCCACCCCGGTCAACCAGGTACGGCACCAGGTAGGCCGCCAGGTGGCTCCCCTAGGGAGGGGGGTACTGTCATACCCTAATTCCTTTCACTTGTTCTCCCTGGCTCCTCCTCTAGCAGGTGTTTCCTATGTTCCCTTATTCCTTGTGTATTTAACCCGTATCTGTTCATTGGTCTTGTTGCCAGTTCGTCTTGTGTGTTTCACCAGGTCGTGCCCGCATTCCTAGAATACCTGCTGTCTGTTTAGTTCTCCGGTTACCGTACCCCTGCCTGTTTACAAAACCTGATTCCTGCCTGCCGTCTCTGTACCTCCTGTGTGCCAAATCCTTTGCCTGCCTACGACAACGACATAGCCTTCCGATTTTGTAAAATAAATAATATACTTGACATTCTACCTGTCTCCTGCGTCTGCACTTGGGTCTCTGTCTGAGCTGTGATATTATATACAGTTGAAGTCGGAAGTTTACATAAACCTTAGCCAAATACATTTAAACTATTTTTCACAATTCCTGACATTTAATCCTAGTACAAAGGATTACTGTCTTAGGTCAGTTAGGATCACCACTTTATTTTAAGAATGTGAAATGTCAGAATAATAGTAGAGAGAATGATTTATTTCATCTTTAGTTTCTTTCATCACATTCCCAGTGGGTCAGAAGTTTGCATACACTCAATTAGTATTTGGTAGCATTGCCTTTAAATTGTTTAACTTGGATCAAATGTTACGGGTAGCCTTCCACAAGATTCCCACAATGTACTTCGAATTGCTTGGAAATTGATTTTTAACTCCTCCCAGACTCATGGGCATCAATAATCTTTCCCCCGAGGGCCTCGGGTAGGTCTTTTGATCTTTGAATAATGTGTTACCACACACCCATATGGTTAAGATCAAATCAGACCAATTTTTTTATTTATATGGAAGGCTGGACCCTCCTTAGTTTCCCTCTAATGTTTTCTAATAATTGGCACTTGTTTTGGTACACCTAATTTTAATTTTAGCCATTTTATGTGATGGTAAAGGTAGGGGTGAACTAACTTTTTCCCCATAAGGAGAAGGCATTTTTGTTTATTTTAATTGCATAACATTTTCAACTTATTTTTTTGTGTGTGGGATTTGTTAAATTGGGCAACCTTTATCTGTCAATAGTGTTGAAGTGAAGATTACATATTAATCTGTTCAAATATGACTGTATCTTACCCCCCAAAAAATGAGGATGGAGTTATGGTCAGATTTTCCAAAGGGAGGGCGAGGGAGAGCCTTTCATGCGTTTATGTATGTAGAGTAAAGGTGATCTAGAGTTTTGTTGCCTCTAGTTGCACAGGTGAACTGCTGGTAAAAATGAGGGAAAAAACGTATTTCAGTTTCCCTGCATTAAAATCACCGGCCATTTTCTTGTTCGCTTATGGGTGGGGTCTAAGTGCCCGCATCAGTTTGTGGTGGTAAATAGACAGCTACAAAAAATATAGATGGAAACTCTTGGTAAATAGTATGTTCTAAAGCTGATCATGAGGTATTCTTACTCAGGTGAGCAAAAACTTGAGACTTCCTTAACATTAGAGATCATGCACCAGCTGTTGTCATCTTAATTGGTCAGGAGCCTGTAAGATGGCAGCTATCCACTGCAGCGGCCAGCCTGTTCATGATTCCCCACTCACTCTCATAGTAATAGCCTGTGTGTGTGTGTGCGTGCGTGTGTGTGCGTGCGTGCGTGCGTGCCTACGTTTGTGTGTGTTATAAAAGAAAAATCTGGGGCCGACGGCTCTGATTACAGAGCAGAATAATGCAGCCCCTCTCTCTCTCATCTCCTTCTGCCTTTCTTTTTCTCCATCTCTTATCTGATTCCTTCTATCCTGCCTCTGCCTCTCTCTCTGACTTCAGTCAGCTAGTTTACAGAACATTCACGGACTCACCTGACAGTTAGCCTTCAAGGACTAATTTGTATGGTTTTTCAATGTGTGGTGGTGTGTGTGTGAGAGAGAGAGAGAGAGAGACAGAGAGAGAGACAGAGAGACAGAGAGAGACTGCTTTTTCAACTCCTACTCTCAACAGCTGCATAAAATACACTCAGACTTTCCCCTGCCAACTCTCCTCCCCTCCTTCTCATCCCCCACCCCTCTTTCTCTCTCTCTCACATACACCACACCAAACCTCCGGCTAGGCTGGATATCCCTAGCTTCCTCTCCTATATTTGCTACTAAGACCTAACAGGTCTCAACCAACACAACGTCTCCCTCCCTTCCTTCCTCTTTCTGGGTCTGTCTCTGTTCCTCTCCTCCTTCCTTCCTCTTTCTGGGTCTGTCTCTGTTCCTCTCCTCCTTCCTTCCTCTTTCTGGGTCTGTCTCTGTTCCTCTCCTCCTTCCTTCCTCTTTCTGAGTCTGTCTCTGTTCCTCTCCTCCTTCCTTCCTCTTTCTGGGTCTGTCTCTGTACCTCTCCTCCTTCCTTCCTCTTTCTGGGTCTGTCTCTGTTCCTCTCCTCCTTCCTTCCTCTTTCTGGGTCTGTCTCTGTTCCTCTCCTCCTTCCTTCCTCTTTCTGGGTCACTCGCTCTTCCTCATCACATTTCTGCAACTTACTGCATGGCATGACTTTGCAAAATGCAATTTTGAACCCAAACATGTACAGACAAAAATAGATATGCTGTAAGTCCATTGTCCTTGGCCATCCTCTTTCAATATATTTGGGTCGTGTTGCATATTTGAGAAGAGGGTAAATTGTGAGATAATGTTTTCATATTGTAGGTAGTAAAGGCCAATCTCCACATCTTCCTTACATTGGGCTGGAACTCAGGAAGTACCCATCTAGTTCACTGTGTGTGACAGCACAGCACTGTCTTCACACCCAAGGTCTCAGATATTTTACACACACACACACAAGGCCTTGAGAGGGGGCCTAGTGGTTAACCAGGCCTGTAATCGAAAGGTTGCTGGTTCGGGTCTCTGAGCTGACAAGGTGAAAAATCTGTCTATGTGCCCTTGAGCAAGGTACTTATCCATAATTGCTCCTAAATGTCGCTCTGGATAAGAGAGTGCTAAATTACTAAAATGTAAACGTAAAAATGACTTACGGCTGTGTGGAGGCTTTATGTTGGCAGCTTTTTAAGTGACAGAATTTATCAGCTCATCATTGTTTTTTATCATCTTCCCTCTATCTCACTCATAATCCTATATTTTACCTCTTCACTTTCCTTATCCCACTCTCTTTCTCTGCCTGAGCCACCCATTACGCTACGCCGTCATCCCTCAGTAAATTTCTACCATTCACTTTCTTTTCTCTCTTTTACCGTACTCTGCCACCCTCCCCCTCGTCTCTCGCTGGTATTGGTTTTACACGCCCGCTCCAACGTGCGGTGTGTGTGCTGGAGGTTTATGGTAATTGCGGTCTCCCGACAGGGCTTCTGGGTAGAGTCTGTGAGATTGGGAGAGTCTCTCGCAGTACAACACTCCACTCATTCTGCTCCGTGCCCCCGCGAGTTCCGTTCGGTGTCCTCAGCAACTCCGCACGAACGGAGCTACCAATAGCTTTAAGATGAAAAACGACGGAAAGTTAAACAATGCCGACCTTTCTCCCCAAATCGCTGGATATAAATAGTATTTTTGGAATAGATCGGGAATGACGAGAGTGGAAGTAAGAGCTTTGAAACGGCGTGCTCAGATAGAACCCAACATGGCGCTGCCTAAGACCGAGCTGAATTAATTTCTGGAGTCCGCGGACCTCGCCACCTGTATGCTTGCGCTCTGCTAAACGGTACGTTACCTCGCCTCTCCTCTGGGTCGTTCTGTAAAGAATGATTGTAAACCTTTCTAGGGACTTGTCACACGAAGTCGATTTTGACGACCCTTTCTGTCAGTAAAAAAAGTATTTTGAAAATAGCACATCGAGTGTAACATTTGGTTTAATTGACTGTCAAGTAAATACATAGTTAGAAACACTTCTGCATGTTTATATCCAACTATATGAATATTCACTGGCCCAGGAAGGGATGGATGTCTATTCTTGTATAAAGGAGTCGTAGCCTGCACGCACGGATCTTTGCTTAGAGCCGTGAACAACTTGGGGGAAAACTGGAAAAAGGCGTCAAGTTGACAGCAGACGATTGGAAATAGCGGCTAACGGCCAGGTAAGATAATTATGTGGGCAATAAAAACGTTTGTGTTTTGGTGTTTTATTCTGTCTGCCACTTGAATGGTTGGTTATAAACCATGGTCTCCCTGCCTATAAGAGGATAGCCTATATTGTGAATAGCATAGTCTATCACCACTACAACGACTGCGACATAGATGGATTTTCTCCAAACTGACTGTCAAACCCAGAAGTGTAAGCAGAAAAATGCGAAGGAAATTGTCTACAGCTCTAGTACAGGTTCTCCGTGTGTGAGAGAAGGGGGAGAGAGTGGAATGGCAACTTCTAAGAATAGCGCATAGGGTGGTCTTTGTGTGTTTCGGCGGGGCAGTGGCATGTGGTTGATAAATAACATTGGTTGTTTAGTCATTTTGGCCCTGGGCTGTCAACCGGGAGAGACCGATGAGGAAGGTCAGGACGAGGCTTCCCCGTCAGCGGTCTGGTGAGCGAACGGTTCCGAGAATGGTTGGATGAAAATTGACTGATAATACTTGTTCTTTGTTAATAAGGCTAGGCTACTAAATTAACCTTATTTTCATCAAAAGATCGAAGCCTATATCGAGTGTTTTGAATATGTGTGTGTGTGCGTGCGTAAGTGCGCGCGCTAAACAAGGTTACGGAATACAGCCTCGCCCTGCCAAGAGGAGCGGATTGTTCCGTTTACATACGGTTCAACGCACTGTGTGTGTGTGTGTGTGTGTGTGTGTGTGTTTGGAGTGCTTGTAGAGGGAGTGTGAGGTACAGAGAAGAGCTAGTTGACCCCGAGGGGTAGAGTGCGAGATGTGCCGAGCAGATATAAACTGTATCGAATGCTGCATATATAGGGTAGGCTATTGGCCTACGTACCACACACGGATTCAGAAACGCACTGAAAACACCTCCACCGCTATCTCAGGTGTGGAAACAGGCTTCAGAGCTTTTTGCCTCCCTGGCTCTTTTGGGCCTAAATCACCACCTTGCACCAGCAAATTCCTTTAACCTACTTTTTGGGAGATATTTTTATTGTCTATTGTTACTCCTGTTGGCCATGTTCTTACTGCGCATGCAGTGTGTCTTCGGGCCAGTGATAGAACACTAATTGGGGGTCGCTCGCGCGATCGATGTCTCCTATCTCATTGTTTCCAGCTCATTGGTGAGGTTAGTTACGGATCTAGAATATTCGAGTCGTTCAAATTCTCTCTCTGGTAATACAAATACACCAGTATAGTACACAAACACCCACATCCTGTTTAGCATATACTTCCTAAGTAGGCTATACCTCGCTTGCCTGATCTTATAGCCTAGGGCCCTAGGCCTATAGCTACTATGCAAGGAGGAACGGGCCATGGGGAGAATCCCAATTGCATACTCCTGGCGTCCTCTCTCACTTCCTTCACAAAACCCATTGGAGGAGAAGGTCAGAAGGGAGGGACTTCTGGCTTTCTCATCAAATGGGTTTTGAGAAGGAAGTGAGAGATGACGCAAGGAGTGTGCAATTGAGATTCTCACCATGGCCTACTCTTTCCCCAACTGCCTTTAGCTGGGTAGGGGAACTGAGATTTCTGACATAGTGTTTCCCCCCTCACTGTGGCAGATAAGTGATCACGTCATATAGACCAATAGGCAGCGGGACAACGTAAATGAGAGCTTGCGTTGCTATTGTCCCATGACATGACTCAGTGGCGGATTTAGGTACTATGGGTAGGGCCAGCCCTGGGCATAAGCGATATAAGGGGTCACTTAGGGCCCCCAGCCGCTAGCGGGCCCCCAACCCCCCCAATTTGCTTTAGAACCACAACATGTTCTCATGGCAAAATGGAGAGAATTACAGGACATGTACAAAAAGGATTTCTCTACCATCAAGAGGGGGACCACCAAAAGTTTTACACACAAGGTGGGGGCCCTGAAAACGAAATAGCTATGTCCGGCCCTGACTGTAGGTCAATTAACCTTGTCAGAGTGGGTGCCCTGATAATTTATTTGTGTTAATAAAAATTACAGTTAGTGCAGAATGGTGCTTTTTTTTTTGTTGGCGGGGGTGGGGGGGGGGTTCGACCTGGGTGATATACAAGCTAGAACCACCACTGACACGACACCGCAATGATCATAAGTAGGCCTACCCTGAAAGGGGGAAATTAAGAGGTGGTTTTGGACAGAGAAGGCTTTGGTCTGTGCGAACTTAATCATAGTAGAAGCAAGTGGAAATATTACATGTGAGACAGTTAAAGAAATTGATTCTTATGTCACTTGAGGAGTGAAAACAGTGGTTTGGTTTCCATGGTAGTTGAGGATTGAGACCCACCTGTTAGTACTGAATACAGTGCAGTACAGAGAAGGAGGCATTAAGAGGGATTGTTATTTATTTGTTGTACCCCTACAAGATTAATTATATGAACCAGGTATTCAATTCCAAAAGCCTTACCATGGGATGTTCCATAAATCGTGAGTGACAAGCGGTGTGTTTGCCTTCCTCCAAACCTTGAGTGGCTTTGCTCACAGCACAGAGCGCGCGCACACACAGCATGTGAGGGAGGTTTTCTATTTAGCCAAGATCTTATCGATTTGTTGGACAATGCCACCATTCCAGACGGTTCTTTGCATAATGAAGCGGACTTAGCATCTTTATAACTATTGTGAGTCTTTGTGAGTGACCCTTGTTTTGAAAACATGTTTTATTTATAAAAGATTGGCACATTAAGTGGTGGTTGTACCCTCCTTTGTGGGATTTTTGAAAGACAAGATAAGAGTGTCTGGAGGAACCATAGAAAATGGCCCGTTCTTCACCAAGCTGTGTTAGTGAATAACATTGTCGTTTAATCAGCAGCAGACCTACCGTTACTTTCTATCACTGAGTTGATTCCACCCCAGGCTACTAAACTAAAAAGCCTAAAACCGCTGCCTTACATTTTTATCTGGCTGCAGTACATTTTTAGAGCATCCCATTGGACTGGTTCGTGCATCATTTTCCACTATGCTGGCGTGATGAGGTCACCCGTACTGATCCATTCCCCAGGTGTCCGTTCGCGCAGAGAGAGAGAGAGACAGTCTGTTTTGGGGAGCATTTCAAGTTATTTTGTGTGAAGGCTATTTTGTAGCTACCAACGTTTATGAAGAACTTCAACAGAGATGGGCGAATCCCCAACGTTTCTAGAGCTTGCATTCTTCGCAAGCCTTTTAAATATATCACAGGCTGCGAGCCTGGTTGAATAGTTCGCAGTCGCGCGTAAGAAGGTCGTCCAGCTCGAAAGGCTGATCTCTCCGCTCCATAAACTATACCAGGGTTTCCCAAACTCTGTCCTACACAATGCATGATGATGAGTTGGATATTTGAATCTGCTGTGTAGTGTTAGGGCAAAAACCACAACGTGCCCCCAGGAGGGGCCCCAGGACCGAGTTTGGGAAACACTGCACTATACCTTTACCACCATGTCCATATGGGCAGGTCGTCCTAGAGACTTCAGAACCCTATGGACTAGAATGAAGTTTGCCTAAACACGATCTTAGGCCAGTTTTGCGTTTCTCCCCTTAAAGGATTGGGTCTGGGAGGGTATAGCCTACTGTCCCATCTGTACATATGGGCACCTTCTATACTCGGGGCTGGTAGGCTACTGTACAGACGTTCGATGGTCTCGTGTTTGTGACCGTGTCTCAAACGATCATCTGCGGCGTACAGGGACAACCTCGTCGCTTTTCTAAACCCATGTTGGGCCGCTTTGTAATCGTCAGAATGCAATGGATCTGCGAGAGGGAATCCACGCGCTGATATGTCAATATAATCCTATGTGACCACGCGGTTAACCACATCTGTGTCACCTGACTTTGGTTCGATATGGTACTTTGGTGAAATGGACAGTCAATCTTCTGTATTTTAAATGGGGGGAGTGAGAAATCATGTCAGTAGGCCTATGACCTAGATAGTAAAAATAACCGTAATGTTTTTTTATATATATCGTGCTGCAGTTATGGCGAGGTATGACGTTTTATTTGGAGCTTGTGTTGGTATATCCCCTGTCATTATGTGCTCCGGTGGTTGATTGTAGCCCAGAGTATGCAGTATTAGGCAATGTTTTCTGGTTACAGCGTTGCTGAGACTAAGCTTCAGTCCGCCCGTTTTAGGCTGTCACACTTGTTGTTGTTTGTGCTGTTGATTTACTGAATAAAACAACAATCCCAAAGCCACCGCTGCGCTCTTGGCTGTTCATGCGACGTGTGAGAACAAAAGTGAACGCACAGCGGAGATGCGGGGGTGATCGTGTTTCTGCGCGCTGCACGGCTCCCGGCGGAGACGTCATGGTTTGATTGAAGCTGTGCCTCCGCGTAGGCCTCCCGGGACCTTGCTCTGACACCAGAGAGACATTTTTTTTCCTCTGATTCACAGAGCTGAAGCGCACGGATCACTTCCCCACAGAGAGACATGCCACTGTATAGCATCCACAGCGCCGGGGAGAGAGACTTGTAAACACTCATACTGAATGAGAGACTGTTTGGCACAAGGCCTACATTTATTTTTATTTTGAAGCTATATATGCCTAACCTATGTGACGATAAATAGCCACATTTGATGTAATTTAATTTGTTCTTCTTTCAATGAATGGGGAAGTCAGAATTAAGTGTGTCAACCATCCAGTGGCGACCATTCATTCAGGGCAGTTTTTTTGGAGCTTGCCTGTTCTGCATGTTATTTTGGCATTAATATGTGTCACATATCAGTTTGCAAACAATGTAAAAAAAAATATATATATTTATATCATTGAGTTAATAAAGCCACATACAAACATGGTCTCTTTTTAGTTTTCTTGAGTAAGGCAGCTCCAAAATGCAGGTGTTTCAGCCTAGCTCAGTGCTTTCTGTGGTGGTGGGGCAAGCCAGCAGAAAATACAGAGCGTTGCGCCATGATTGGCTCAGTGTTCTGTCACTCATGGGGACACTACATCACCACCAATTCTAAGGGTAGAGCTTGAAAATTCAAGTCCCTTGGGTGCTGCCATAGAGTTACATTAGAAGTGCCCATCCAAGAAGGCTCAAGGTCATTGGCCACAGATAAAATGAAGTCAAATCACATTATATCTACAGTAGCTTTGATTGGACTGATCATGTCAACATCATACTTTCAAAATCTTAGCTAGCAGTCATCATGAATCATGTCGACAATCTACTGGCAAATATTTTATAATCCTTGTCATATGAGGAGAAATAATGAAGAGAAATTATAGATATAACTTATCGGTGCTCATCGGCCATTGGATATAAACATTACACAACAAGTTGGAAATTGCAAATTCAACAATGAGTGGTTTGGAAGGAATCAGTAGCTAACTGCAAGCATTGAAAAACAATCATTAGCCTGCTATTCAGTGGAGTGGCTGTGTGGTCCCAAGTCAAAGATCAAGGCTCTCTTTTCCTAGTTTAAAATGATAAACATTCAACATTGGCTATGCTGTCAATGAAACATGATTTGTGCCGCGCTCAAAACAACTGTTAATTCGGAACTACAAATTCTGGTGGTGCACATGTAGCCTATAAACTGTTTTTGAGAAATGTAATCATTGAATAGTGTAAAAGCTTTCATTGTCTGCTTATATACCCCCTTTATTTATCCTACAGTTCTGACTTGGTGTACAGGAAGAATACTGTAAGAACGGCCCATGTTCTGAATTATGTTGCTGTACATTTCAAAAGTGCTAAACAAATAGTTATATTGACTACTTCTGTCCTAGCTCGCTCATTAATGTCTTAATTAAAATTACTTATTGCCTCTTATCCACTTGTTGTCCCCTTATGCTATAGTTTGTACATCTCAATTGTCAGTAGAAACAAACTGTTGTTGGGACAGCTTTATGTAGGCCCTAACCGTTTGTGGGCACCGTTTGTCACCGTTATTGTGAAATTAATGTATTGTTTATAGTGTTGTGTTGTGGCTTTGCAGGCATGCATCCCACTTTTTTTTTTCTCCCCCATCAAGATTTACATGCTAAAATCGCCACTGTAACCAACCCCGGTCTCTCCTTGGTCCGTCATTGAGTGTGTTGATATTTTCGTTCTAATGTTGCTTTTGTGCAAGGTGGATTATTTATTTGGCCTATATTTTCATGATCTCACCGAATTGGAATTTTGGGAGAGAATGTGGACGATGACACCTTGCCACCACCTCGACCTCCCTCTCATCTCAGCGGGCCAGGTCTTGACGCAAGCCAGGTCCATCACATTTGCAGCCACGAATTTAAGCCAAAGAAGAAATTTGATTCAGATAATATTATATTCCTAAATAGAATCTGCATAAAGCTTGAGCCATGGCTTTCTAAAACGTCAAATGTATAATAGGATGTAAGTACGCATTTCACTGTTCGTCTACACCTGTTCTTTACGAAGCATGTGACGAATACAATTACATTTTGATTTGATTCAAAGAAAGGAGTTGGGATAAGGTGGGAGGCGACAAATATGTGCATCCCTGTTACTACAATCCTGCCTCTCTGGGGACATAAAAGGCCCATTTAGTCCTAATTTGGCCCGGGATTAATGGCCTGGTTCAGCGGCCATCGCCTGTTCTACAGTGACAGCACGGGCCACACAATGTCGCCGTTGTTGGCGGTCATGCTGACGGGAGGATTGTTCCGCGCAGACTTGCATGCGCCTGTGTGTGTATGTGTGTGGGGGGGGGGGTTTGCAAATAATGCAACAGCTGTTTGAAACCGCAATCCGCTGTCTCTTTCTCTGTCTCGCTCTCTGTCTGTTCGAGCTGGGACAATACACTTTATAAGCCTTATTATTTATTATGATAAGTAGATACGCTTATAGGCCTACTAGAGAAATGTGAAGTTTGAAATGTAATGCGTTTGCTAATATGGGTGATTGTTAATAAATGGGAGACTTGATGGCTACAACCATCAAACTAGTAGTAGTAGTTTAAATGATAATAAATCAATAAACTTTGGTGCACATTAATGTTGTAAATGCATTGTTCTATTTATCGTTATTGCATAAATTCAGGCAATTTATCGCGATGTGGATTTTTGTCCATATCACCCAGCTCTAGATGATGATGTAAATCAAGTTTTAAGCAAATGTTCTGCTGCTGTGGCAGTACTGTTGATATTTAAACTAGGCAGCTTGCTGCACACACTCGACCGCTAACCGCATTTCAAGTCCTGAATGTTTGGATACCGGGCGCACGCAATCTCTGTACAGCGCAGACTGGGTAAAAGGCACATCCGGGCACACGTGATCTCTTTACAGGGCAGACCAACGGACGCGGTAGGGGTGTCATACTTGATGACGTCGCAACGATTTTGGGGCTGTGGGTTCACAACGAAAAAAATTATAT
The DNA here is from genome assembly GCA_023634145.1 of Thymallus thymallus. Classification (NCBI taxonomy): domain Eukaryota; kingdom Metazoa; phylum Chordata; class Actinopteri; order Salmoniformes; family Salmonidae; genus Thymallus; species Thymallus thymallus. The sequence continues at coordinate 7,817,010 of CM042408.1, forward strand.
AGAGAAACAAATACAGTGCCTCCAGAAACTATTCACATCCCTTGATTTTTCTCTATTTTGTTGTTACAGCCTGAATTTCAAATGGATTAAATTAAGATTAGTTGTTAATGGCCTACACACAATACCACATTGTGTAAAACTGGGATTATGTTTTTCAAATTTTTTACGAATTTAATTAAAAATGAAAAGCTGAAATGTCTTGAGTCAATAAGTATTCAACCCTAATTAACTTTTATGTTGAGCCTAAATAAGTTCAGGAGTAAACATGTGCTTAACAAGTCACACAATAAGTTGCATGCAATAATAGTGTTTAACATGATTTTTGAATGACTACCTTATCTCTGTACCCCACACATACAATTATCTGTAAGGTTCCTCAGTCCAGCAGTGAATTTCAAACACCCATTCAACCACTAAGACCAGAGAGGTTTTCCAATGCCTCGCAATGACAGGCACCAATTGGTAGATGGGTAAAACAAAAACAAAATCTGATATTGAATATCCCTTTTAGCATGGTGAAGTTATTAATTAAAAAGGAAAACACGACACACTGCTGCTCATGCCACAGGTGATTTTATTATAACAACGTTTCTACCCTTAGGTCTTCATAAGGCAAGTTATTAATTACACTTTGGATGGTGTATCAATACACCCAGTCACTTAAAATATACAGGCATCCTTCCTAACTCAGTTGCAAAGAAAAAATGTGGCAAAGAAATTAACTTAATGTCCTGAATAGAAAGCATTATGTTTGGGGCAAATCCAACACAGTCCCACTCTCTATATTTTCAAGCATGGGGGTGGCTGCATCATGTTATGGGTATGCTTGTCATCGGTTGTGTTTCAGATTATTTTGTGCCCAATAGAAATGAATGGTAAGTAATGTATTGTGTCATTTTTGAGTCACTATTGTAAATAAGAATATAATATGGTTCTAAACACTTCTACATGAATGTGGCTATTACCATGATTACGGATAATCCTGAATGAATCGTGAAAAATGCGTATGATATTTGTGCGTCTGTAACTTGGTAGCTCATCATTATTCATGATTCAATCAGGGCTATTCCATAATCATGGTAGCTTCCACATTAATGTATAAGTATTTAGAAACATATTCTATTCTTATTTACAATAAGTGACTCAAAAATGACACAACACATTATTTACTATTCCGTTCTATTGGGCATAAAATTAAACACAACCAAAACAAAGAGCAAATATATCCAACAAATTTGTAGTCACAAGGTTGATGTAGTCTATGTGTTATGAATATGGGACTAATACTATACTTTTGATTACTTCTAATACATATATAAGTGAATTTGTCCTCTAAAATGGGGAGACTATGTATAAAAAGTGCTGCAATTTCTAAACGGTTCACCAATATGGATATAAATACCCTCAAATTAAAGCTGGCAGTCTGCACTTTAACCTGAGTCATTGTTAAAATCCAAACTTTTGGAGTATTGAGCCAAAAGAAGACAAAATGCTTTACTGTCCAAATAAGTTCACAGCACTGTATACTTCATATGTGTAGGCAACACTCACCAAGAAGACATTCATCCATGTTTCTCAAATGTCCAATTTTGAAGTTGAGTGTTTAAGGTTATGTTTAGGCATTAACTCCGAATGGTTACAGTAAGGGTTAAAATTTGGTATAGGCTTACAACCTTTTCTCAATGGATTCGAACTAGCAACCTTTGGAATCAGATGCAGGAATCTGAGGCAGATGCCGGTTTCCACATTGTCTCCCCATGTCCACAGACATGAATGGAGGTCCAATACTGACTTGGGTGACCTGGCTGAACATTACTGTTGTGTAGAATTGACCATTAGTGCGTTCCACCTGGCCACTTTGCCACCACATTCAGCAGCGTATTTTGCGCATCACATAACCTATCACCTCCACATTATTAAGAGTAAAAGCCTTTTCTGTTCACATACACTACCGTTCAAAAGTTTGGGGTCACTTAGAAATGTCCTTGTTTTTGAAAGAAAAGCAACAATTTTGTCCATTTAAAATAACATCAAATTGTTCAGAAATACAGTGTAGACATTGTTAATGTTGTGAATGACTATTGTAGCTGGAAACGGCGTACAGAGGCCCATTATCAGCAACCATCACCAACATAATCCAAGTTTTTAATATTAAAAGGCAAATTGATCATTAAAAAACCCTTTTGCAATTATGTTATCACAGCTGAAAACTGTTGTGCTGATTAAAGACGCAATAAAACTGGCCTTCTTTAGACTAGTTGAGTATCTGGAGCATCAGCATTTGTGGGTTCAAATACAGGCTCAAAATGGCCAGAAACAAATAACTTTCTTCTGAAACTCGTCAGTCTATTCTTGTTCTGAGAAATAAAGGCTATTCCATGTGAGAAATTGCCAAGAAACTGAAGATCTCGTACCACGCTGTGTACTACTCCCTTCACAGAACAGCGCAAACTGGCTCTAACCCAAATAGAAAGAGGAGTGGGAGGCCCCGGTGCACAACTGAGCAAGAGGACAAGTACATTAGTGTCTAGTTTGAGAAACAGACACCTCACAAGTCCTCAACTGGCAGCTTCATTAAATAGTACCCGCAAAACACCAGTCTCAACATCAACAGTGAAGAGGTGACTCTGGGATGCTAAGTTGCAAAGAAAAAGCCATATCTCAGACTGGCCAATAAAAATAAAATATTAAGATGGGCAAAAGAACACAGACACTGGACCGAGGAAGATATGGCTTTTCTTTGCAACTCTGCCTAGCAGGCCAGCATCCCGGAGTCGCCTCTTCACACGTTGACTGGTGTTTTGCAGGTTCCCCATTCTATGCTTGACAAACAGTTCCCTTATTCCACCACTTGGCACTGTGCATACACATGGTCAGGGTTACTCTCATGCAAACATTCATTTTGTTAAATCTCACACTTTGTGGAAATGATCCCATGCAAGGTTTATGCACAGATTTGTGCCAGAGCATGATTGATAAATGAGGCCCCCAAGCTCTTAGATTTACCCATAAATACTCACAGCCGTATCGCTGCCAAATGGGATTCTAACATGTATTGACTCAGGAGGTGCAGTATATTACTGTTTTTTTCTTCTTCTTTTTTCTCACTAATATACATTTTTTTAATATTTTGAATTCAAGTTGTAACGCTACAAAATGTGGAATAAGTCACGGGGTGTGAATACTTTCTGAATGCACTGTAATTATACCACCGAAAGGGCACTTGGCGACTGGCGGGGCAGGTGCTCGGCACAGGTACACTCATATCTGTGCACCTGCCTGAGTGTGTGTATGTGCACTATAACCGAGCTCTCTCTCTCTTCCGTTCCCTCTCCCCCTTCCCCACTCCATCTGCCACCGGACCACGTGGACACAATATCCCAATTTTAGGGTTATGTATTTAAATCGCATGTGTTCGCTAAATGTAAATAATAGATCGATATGTAGCCAACCCCTGCTGATATTTTGTTGACAACGGATATATTGTGCTAAATTGTTGGGATGTTGAGATTATAGCCAGTAAATCAATGGGGACTTGGTGGTGGAATTTTCTCCGAATTGAGTTTCTGACTTTCCATGGTAATGTTCTGACACTCTATTTCCACTTCTTTCACGTTGTGTGTTACGGAATAAGATGCTGTGTATTGAATACGGGATAATTGAATCGTGTGTCGTGGGAAGCGAAAGCCCTCCTCTGCGCTGTTTATTTAGCCCCCCTATCAGCCCTGTGGGCTCTGCCGCCTGTCTGTCGTGCCGCGCTGGTATTCCGTGCGGAGAAGTGTTGGAGGCCTGCCCACGTCTCTCTCTCTGTGTCTACGAGGAGCTGTCTTGGAGTTTCCCTGCCCCCGTCTCTCTCTGACACACACACACACACCCACACACTCTCTTTCGGCAGCTGCTTGTGTGCTGTTACGCACGAGAGTACTGGAGCACTGGAGAAAGGGTTGTCCGTTACATTCGGGTTGTTATCGCAATGACTCTCGTAATGAATGCCAAATAAAATAAATGTGATGTATAAAAATACACCAATTGAGAACAACTATTTTATTTACAACTATTGAGACACGTGTAGTCATTGTATTACCTCAAACGAGACAAATTATGGACACCCCCTGGTATTTATGGGCAGCCATAATATTTTAGCCTAATCCAGACGCGATTTTTAAACCCTTTCTAAGATTTATTGTCGTTGTTTTTCAGCATACTTTAAGTTTTGGTTACACTCACACAGAGCCCTGCGTAGTGGTGTGTGCATAATAATCCGTGTTTATCCCCACTCCCCGCCCTCGTCGCTGCGGAGAGTATCCTGCGTCACACTGCATTTTATTTTAGAGCAGGAGCTCGAGCCTCCGCGCTGGCGGAGCGCCAGGGACAAAGAGCGCGAGGGCGCCAACACTCTACTCTGCCCCGCCCCCCTCCCCGTTCGCTCGAACCTGCAGGTCGCTATAGAGAGAAGGGCTTGCACAGCAGCAGGCCAGTCACGGGAAAATGTACACTTTTCCAGATGTATAGCCCATGCCACCCACATCAATATAACATGTTTGTTGTGTTCAACATATCTCAGGAATGTCATATAGCCTAAACATTGACATTGAGTTTAATCACCAAAACAGTTTAGCCAGTGGGGCATAAAAGGACGAGATACTTATTTCCCACATCTTGTTCATATTTAATGGATCATTGATGACTCAACCACTAATCTGTAACACACACACACACCTACATTCTTCTCTACCAAGTGATGACAAATAAAAGTAGGGAAACCTGGGAAGTAGGTTAAGCGCTGGCCGTGAGGAAATTATAAATTGCACTGTTGTTTGGCTGGTGTTTGTTCGTCTCCATATGACATGTCAGATGGAGGTCAAATCGCGATAGTAACAGGAAACGAGATCGACTGGAACTGCGGTCTCTCTCTCTTAATCTCAATCCGCCTCACTCGCGCTCGCTCTATCTTTCTCTCTCTGCGAAGCTCCCTCCCCAACAACACACAATAAGGACTGGACTGCAGGTTACTAGGCTTGCTAAAAACACCCGGTGGTTTTCGGTTTAATGGTGCGAATCCGGCTCCAGTCCGGCCGCCCCCTCGCTCTCCACGCATGCCTGCCCGCCTGGCCACGGCTTGTGGTGGATGGCTGTCTGGGGTTGTTTGTTGCGCAAACTATTCTTAGCACCAGGGATGGGCATCGACATGCTCTGGCTTTTCCTCCCGTTGCACACACACACACACACACACACACACACACACACACACACACACACACACACACACACAACGGGCTCGTTTGAAGGCACACAGCGTTGTTGTTTTACTGTACACCCGTGTATTGTAAAGAGGCGTAGATGTCAAACATTCCGGCTTCAGGACACGCTGTCTAGACACGTAGCCTATACCCTTATGGGCCTACAAAAATAAGTAGAGAGAACCTCCCTTGACATGACAAATGGCTATATCTTTGTCTTTCCAAGGAAATATCTTAACACTTTTTATATATGATACAATTTTCTCAGTTTAGAAGATATCCGAATATAAGTTAATAAATATGTTTTAAAAAACGCTAAAATATAACTGTTTGTAATTATAGGTATCCAGATCGTGACTACAACTACGTTACTAAGTATTTGACCACACTGTGTTGTTACATTGGTGAGTAAAAACTCATGCTTCCTACCCTTTAATGTTTTGGTAAAGAACGAAGATTGATAGGCTTACAAATCAACACTCAATTGGTATTGGTGTGAAAATGTGTGTCTTCGTTGTTGAGTATTTTGTGCCCATGGATATAGTCAATAGGCTACTGAACATTACGCAGTGCATTGGCTACTCGGGCTGAACCCGTTTGCCGTCATAGATCCGTGCGCGTGAACGTAGCCTCGTGTTTCAGACCACTTGAGCAATCCAAACCTGTTACCACACACAGCAGGTTTCTGTAGTGTTTTATTTAGGTCTATAACGGACCGACAGAGACCATCATGGCACAGTCTGGTTTTGAATGTCTTGCAGAGTTGGTCGGTTGGAGGTGTTTTTTAAGACCGACTGTCATAATTACATAATCTCCGCTACACCAATGTTCCCCCCATGGATGAGTCGCGAGAGGGCCCAAATGTGTGGGGTGGTGGTCATGGAGGAGAGGTCAGTTTGCCTTTCCATCCTCAGTCGACATACAACCTGTCTCCACTCCGTTTCTATTTCCACTTCCTACTGCTGCATTCAGTCCACCTGACGCGGTTTCCTGTGAGGCGGGACGGGAGGGAAAGAATGAACGATCCCGGCTGTTCGGGCTGCAGATGTTCCGGGCAATTCAAGGGAAAGACACAGACACACACACACACACACAGGGCATAAGAGGGGATGGTTAAGGGCTTGTACAGTCGTATGAAAAAGTTTGGGCACCCCTGACAATTTCCATGATTTCCATTTATAAATAATTGGGTGTTTGGATCAGCAATTTCATTTTGATTTATCAAATAACTGATGGACACAGTAATATTTCAGTAGTGAAATGAGGTTTATTGGATTAACAGAAAATGTGGAATATGCATCAAAACGAAATTAGACAGGTGCATAAATTTGGGCACCCCAACAGAAAAATCACATCAATATTTAGTAGAGCCTCTTTTTGCTAAAATAACAGCCTCTAGACGCTTCCTATAGCCTCTAATGACTGTCTGGATTCTGGATGAAGGTATTTTGGACCATTCCTCCTTACAAAACATCTCCAGTTCAGTTAGGTTTGATGGACAGCCCGCTTCAAATCATCTCACAGATTCTCAATGATATTCAGGTCTGGGGACTGGGATGGCCATTCCAGAACATTGTACTTGTTCCTCTGCATAAATGCCCGGGTAGATTTTGAGCAGTGTTTTGGGTCGTTGTCTTGTTGAAATATCCAGCCCCGGCGTAACTTCAAGTTTGTGACTGATTCTTCAACATTATTCCCAATAATCTGCTGATATTGAGTGGAATCCATGTTTTTGACCGTTCTCACCATCCTTCGCCTTTGCGCCTCCGATATTTTACTTGACCTGCCACTTCTGGCCTTAACAAGAAATGTGCCTGTGGTCTTCCATTTCCTCACTATGTTCCTCACAGTGGACACTGACAGCTTACATCTCTGCGATAGCTTTTTGAAGCCTTCCCCTAAACCATAATGTTGAACAATCTTTGTTTTCAGGTCATTTGAGAGTTGTTTTGAGGCCCCCATGTTGCCACTCTTCAGAGGAGAGTCAAAGAGAACAACAACTTGCAATTGGCCACCTTAAATACCTTTTCTCATGATTGGATGCACTTGTCTATGAAGTTCAAGGCTTAATGAGCTCACCAAACCAATTGTGTGTTCCAATTAATCAGTGCTAAGTAGTTACAGGTATTCAAATCAACAGAATGACAAGGGTGGCCAATTTTTGCATAGCCTATTTTTCACATCTGATTTAATTTCATACAACTTAATATTGTTACACTAAAAATCTTTGTCTAGACAATACCCCAGTACTCAGCTTTTATTAGAAAATGAATGGCATGCCACTGTGATCATATGAGATGGAACAGAGTTCCATTCAATAATGGCTCTATATATTGCACTATGCTTTCTTGAATTTGTTCTGGATTTGGGGACTGTGAAAAGACCCTTGGTGGCATGTCTTGTGGGGTAAGTGTATGTGTCAGAGCTGTGTGTAAATTGACTATGCAAACAATTTTGGGATTTTCTTCTTATTTCTTATAAAAAGAAGTGATGCAGTCAGTCTCTTCAACTCTTAGCCAAGAGAGACTGGTATGCATAGTATTTATATCAGCCCTCTGATTACAATGAAGAGCAAGACGTGCCGCTCTGTTCTGGGCCAGCTGCAGCTTGACTACGTCTTTCCTTGAAGCACTTGACCACACGACTGAACAATAATCAATATAAGACAAACTAGAGCCTGCAGGACTTGTTTTTTGGAGTGTGGTGTCGGAGCATCTCTTTATTACGGACAGACCTCGAACCATCTTTACAACCATTTAATCTATATGTTTTGACCATGACAGTTTACAATCTAAGGTAACACCAAGTGATTTAGTCCCCTCAGCTTGTTCAACAGCCACACCATGTATTACCAGATTCAGCTGAGGTCTAGAATTTTAAAAATGATTTGTACCAAATACAATGCTCTTAGTTTTAGAGATGTTCAGGACCAGTTTATTACTGGCCACCCATTCCAAAACAGACTGCAACTCTTTGTTAAGGGTTTCAGTGACTTTATTAGCTGTGGATGCTGATGCGTATATGGTTGAGTCATCAGCATACATGGACAACCATGCTTTGTTTAATGCCAGTAGGAGGTCATTGGTGAAATTAGAAAAGAGTAGAGGGCCTAGAAAGTTTCCCTGCGGTACACCACCCATGTTTGACATCAGAGAAGCTTCCATTAAAGAAAACGCTTTGAGTTCTATTAGATAGATATCTCTGAATCCACAATATGGCAGAGGTTGAAAAGCCATAAAACATATGTTTTTTTTCAACAACAGGTTATGGTCAATAATATCAAAGACTGCACAGAAATCTAACAGTACAGCTCCCACAATCCTCTTATTACCAATTTATTAAAACCAATCATCAGTCATTTGTGTCAGTGCAGTACGTGTTGAGTGCCCGTCTCTATAAGCATGCTGAAAGTCTCTTGTTAATTTGTTTACAGAGAAATAGCAATGTATTTGGTAAAACACAATTTCTTCCAACAGTTTTCTGCCAGCAAGCTGATAGGTCTGCTGTTAGAACCAGTAAAGGCCGCTTTACCACTCTTGGGTAGAGGAATTATTTTGGCTTTCCTCCAGGCCTGAGGACAAAGACTTTCCTCTAAGCTCAGAATAAAGATATGACAGATAGGAGTGGCTATAGAGTCAGCTACCATCCTCAGTTGCTTTCCATCTAAGTTGTCAATGCCAGGAGGTTTGTCATTATTGATTTAACAATCATTTTTCCACCTCTCCCACACTAACTTTACAAAATTCCAACTTGCAATGTTTTTTTTATGCATGAATACAATGGCATTTCCCACTATACCAATGAAGTAATCATTCAAATGGTTTTGTGATGGATAAACCATCTGAATAAACCATCTGATTCGATGAAAGATGGAATTGAATTAGTATGTTTTCCCATCATTTAATTTGAAGTACTAAAAGTACTTCATAATACAGTTTCTTCTTATTTTTGTTAAGTTTAATCACATCATTTCTCAATTTGCAGTAAGTCAGCCAGTCAGATGCGCAGCGAGACTTATTACCCACTCCTTTTGCCCCATCTCTTTCAACCATACAGTTTTTCAATTCCTCATCAATCCATGGAACCTTAACAGTTCTAACAGTCAGTTTCTTAACAGGTGCATATTTATCAATAATTGGAAGAAGCAATTTCATAAATTCATCAAGTGCAGCGTCTGGATTCTCAGACCAACAAATATTTTTTAACATCATCCATATAATAGTCATAGGCCCAGCTTTTGGAACTTTGTCTTTCCTGGATATAGCCACTATATTGTGATCACTGCATCCAATGGGTACGGATACAGCTTTAGAACAAAGTTATACAGTATTAGTAAAAATTAGATCAATACATGTGGATGATCTTATTTCTGTAGTGTTTGTAAACACACTGGTAGGTTGATTAATAACCTGAACCAGATTACAGGCACTGGTTACAGTGAGAAGCTTCCTCTTGAGTGGACAACTTGATGAAAACCGGTGAATATTCATGTCCCCAAGAAAGTTGTCCACTCTGTTTACACCACATACACTATCAAGCATTTCACACATATTATTTAGATACTGACTGTTAGCACTTGGTGGCCTACAGCAACACCCCAAAAGAAAAGGCTTTAGGTGTGCCAAATGACCTGCAACCACAACACTTCAATAACACTTGACATAAGATCTTCTCTAAGCATTACAGGGATATGGCTCTAAATATATACACCAACATCTCTCCCATAAGCATTCTTGTCTCTTCTATAGATGTTATATCCTTGTTTTGCTACTGCTGTATCATCAAATGAATTCTCTTAGCCAGTCTCAGAAATGGCTAATATATGAATGTTGTCTGATGTTAGCAAGTTATTGATTTCATGAACCTTATTTCTAAGGCTACATATATTAATATGCCCATTCCTGGGTAGCTTATCAGAGACTGACATAATATACATTCAGCAGTCCATTAATTAATGTGTGTGAGTGTGTGCTACAGGGTTGAAGCTACGAACCCATAGGCTTGGCTCTCTCATCCCTTCCAAGCTTCTGGGAGGGAGGGTGGACAATGAGCCTGTCAAAGTGGATGTATGCAATGTCCCCACGCGCCCTGGCAGCTTTCATGTCTGGGAAAAGTTATTTCCTCTTCTGGCGCACAGCTTCAGGATAGTCCTTGTTGAGGAAGATATATACGTTCCTCTTAAGTTCTTGGCTCTTTCCAGAACAGCTACCTTGTCCTTGAACCTCAGGAACTTGACACCAATCGGCCTGGGCTTGTCACCTGGGCAGGTGGTGGGTTTTCCAGTCCTGTAGGTGCTCTCCACCTCAATATTCCATCTTCAATTTCTCAGGAGATAATTTCCTTCAATTTCCAATTCTGTCCACAACCCTGTTGTTCTGCCTTGATTGTGCCTCGAGAGAGTCTGATTTATCCGTCATTGTTATCATGGATTCACACACAGAACTGATGTCCTCTCTCAATGACTTCTCATCTTGCCGTTCTCCTGTTTCAACTCATCAAGCTGACCCTGGGAGAACTGCATACTGTTCTTCAGGTCCTGGACCTCTCTGGTCAGGCCGTCCATTCTTTTATTAGTTGACTCCACCAGTATTTGGACAAAACACTTGAAGTTATTTTCTTGTTGTAGGGGCTGGAAGCTATAGTGAGCTTCGATTGGTCAATAGCGTTGCGAAATCGCAGAGTATTTGCATAAAGTTCAGCTTTTCCCAACTTTTTGGTCCCGCCCTGTTTACGTTCCCTCACCCATGCTCGCAATGCCCAATGCCCTCCCCCCCACACTTCACTTCCCTCCATCGAAAATTAATGGGGTTGTGTCATCGCCCCCAACGTTATGTGGAAATGTAAGGGTTCTCAGTTCTGTCTCACACGGATGTTGTTTGGGCAGGCAGGCAAGACTCTGTTGTGCCCAAGCCTCCAAGCTAGGGCGAAAGGAGGAGCAGCAAGGGAGAAGGAGATGAATGAGCTCGAGGTCACTAGTAAAGGCGGCATGCCTGGGGCCTGGAGCTCGAGCCACAGGATGGAGAAGCCAAGTTTCTCTCTCACGCTCTCTCCCTCTCCTCTCTCTCACTGACTGACTGACTGACTGACTGACTTGGGTAAATAGGTACCTCTCACTATCAGCAGTTTCATCATCCTCACTGTTAACGGTGATGACGCAGGTTATATGTGTTTGTATGTTTTGTGTTAGCAATAAATAGCCTATTCAAAGTGACCTTAAGTGTGTTTTTGAAGGCAATTGAATATTAGCCAGCCGGCAGAATGGAGGAAGAGAAGGAGGGAGGGTTGAAGATGGGCAAGGATGGCGGACATACGAGTGAAAATGAGTATGTGGACAACGTGATTGAATGGCTGGGACCCCACAATGCACGTTGTCGACTCCCCTGGGTGGGGGGTGGGGGATGAGAGAGGGCCAAAGAGGGGGGGGGAGACTACTTTGGGTGGAGGGGGACTGTGTATGTGAGGGACGTGGTGGGTGTTGCAATAGCAGAGGAATCACACCCTCTCCCCACCTTTCTGCCCTTCCTTTCGCTCTTTCTCAGCGTGACGTGTTGTTGGTGCTATTGAAAACTCAAGCCTTTAAGCCTGTCATTAACTAGAGCTCTGCACACCACTGCCACCAGGCAAACACCCCTATTATGTCATGTCAGCATATATATATATGTGTGTGTGTGTGTGTGTGTGTGTGTGTGTGTGTGTGTGTGTGTGTGTACGAATGATTCTGACCATGTGTTTTCTCTCTCTAGGAGATTACCTGTTAGTGATGCCGGGACCCAGAGAAATCTGGATTTAAGTGAAGAGAACCACATCACACAAAGCATGGTACGTCATCCGTCTATAGCATGTGTATTAGTTTTTTTAACACTGTTTAAAAACAAGGTTAAAGGTCCAGTGCAGTCAAAATGTTTTTTCCCGTGTTTTGTATCTGTAAATTGCACAACAGCTGATGAAACTAACACTGTTAGTTACATCTCCCTCCCATTAGGCCCCTCAAATCTTGTTCCTCACTCAGACCACTCCCAGACAGACCTAGCTAAATTCTTGCTTGAGAAATATTTTTTTGCTTTTTTGTTCCTTTTTGAAAAAAGTTTTTATGGAAAACTACCACAGCAGTGGAGGCTCCTCATAGGAGGAAGGGGAGGACCATCCTCAGTGAATTTAATAAAAAAATATTTAAAAAGTTTCAAACATTTGTAAATCCTTTTCAGATTAAACTATACTAAATATATTAACAGGTCACCAAATAATTGATTGAAACACACTGTTTTGCAATCAGTCTTCAGTAGTCTCAACCGCACTCTGTAGGGTATCACCATGGTGTCGCCGGAGGACAGCTAATTTCCGTCCTCCCCTGGGTACATTGACTTCAATACAAAACCTAGGAGGTTCATGGTTCTCAACACCTTACATAGACTTACACAGTAATTATGACAACTTCCGGAGAACGTCCTCCAACCTATCAGAACTCTTGCAGCATGAACAGATCAGAGAATGAATCTAGTTGTATGCTGTAGTGTTAAGATTTCCCTTAACTGGAACTAAGAGGCCTAGCCCGAACCATGAAAAACAGACCCAGACCATTATTTCTCCTCCAAACTTTACAGTTGGCACTATGCATTCGTGCAGGTAGTGTTCTCCTGGCATCTGCCAAACCCAGATTAGTCTGCCAGATGGTGAACCGTGATTCATCACTCGAGAACGCGTTTCAACTGCTCCATAGTCCAATGGCGGCGAGCTTTACACCACTCCAGCCGATGCTTGGCATTGCACATGGTGATCTTAGGCTTGTGTGCGGCTGCTCGACCATGGAAATCAATTTAATGAAGCTCCTGACGAACAGTTCAAGCAGTTTGAAACTCGGTATTGAGTGTTGCAACCGTGTACAGATGATTTTAACACGCTACGCGTTTTAGCACTCGGCGATCCCGTTCTGTGAGCTTGTGTGGCTTACCACTTCGCGGCTGAGCCGTTGTTGCTCATAGACGTTTCCACTTCACAAAAACAGCACTTACTATTGACCGGGGCAGCTCTAGCAGGGCAGAAATTTGACAAATTGACTTGTTGGAAAGGTGGCATCCTATGACGGTGCCACGTTGAAAGTCACTGAGCTCTTCAGTAAGACCATTCTACTGCCAATGTTTTTGTCTATGGAGTTGCATGGCGGTGTGCTCAATTTTATACACCTGTCATTAACGTGTGTGGCTGAAATAGCTGCATCCATTAATTTGAAGGGGTGTCCACATACTTTTGTATATATAGCGTAGCTAGATATTTTAGCCTACTCAAACACCCGGCTAAAACAGAGAGGGATGCTATGTTCGTTAGCTAGCTGGCTATGGCTATCCAACATTGGAATTCTTCCAAGTTAAACCTTTGGATTTATTGCGACCATGGCCCGCCGGTGTAACTGCTTGCTGACTGTACACTGTACTGCATGATTGTAGCGGGTTTACTAACGCAATAGTTCTAGTAGCTTTGTTGACTATGACATTACTAACGGCATTAGCAAATATGTTGACAATGATGTAGGCTGTGTGTAGAGGATGGTTAGCGGTTATGATACTGTATGAAGGTTTGGCTTGGATTTATTTTTTCGCCTGGTCACAGACAGCTGATGTGTTGTGCACTGAAGGCCACAAGGGAAAAGGTGAGAGGAGGAGAGCGCGTAGATGCGAGAAGGAACTATACAACGATCAAAGTGATCATGCTGTTTGTATGTGCCTGCTATGAAAGTGAACTGTGTTTGCGTGTGATCAGGGATGTATTCATGGCGCCAATTCTGCAAACAGAACGAAATGGGGATAAATATACCTGAATTTGTCCAATAGAAACTCTTGTTTGCAACTGTTGGACTAATGATTACACCCTAGATCAGCTAGATGCAGGCAAGAGTGTGCAAGGCAGTATTGAATGTGTCACTGTCTGTCACCTCGATTACTAACATGTTTCTCTCGATTACATTGTATTACATGTGTAAAAGGCTGTTTATAACCTGTGTTATTCCCCCTGTAGGTGGATGCGAGGTTAACCCCGCTGGCCAGCATGGGTCTTGACCGCAACGCTCTTATGCGGGATGGCCTCCGCCTGCATGGCGGCGTGATCTACCCAGGGATCCAAGCGCTGTCGGCTGAGAAGCCCCGCGAAGGGACCAATACCCTCCCCCTGAGCTACAGCCGGGACGGCCTCCCGGAGCTCCTCTATAAGCCTGATGTCTCAATGGACAGGAGCAAGCCCAGTAACGGCTACATGAGCCTGTACAAGAGCCCTCCACCTGGCCTCCAGAGGGGGCCAGAGGGCCTGGGGCTGGACAGGATAGGTGTGGGGCCTGGGGGGGAGAAGCCCTCTGAGCTGGGCCTGGGGGTTTCTGGTACAGGAGCAGGCGGGTACCTGCGTCTGCCCTGGGGGCTGAGCCCGGGACTGTACCCCGAAGCGGGCCTCTACCCCTTCATGGACTCCTCCAAGTACGCCGCCCTCAGCATGTACAAGGCTCAGTTCCTCAGTCAGCCCAGCCCCTACCTGCCACAGCACCTGGCCTACCAGTCTCTCTGTGCCTCCCAGGGGGGGAACATGAACCCTGCTGCTGCCTCAGCGGCCGAGAGGTTCTACTTCATGCCCCCCTACTCCCCGTCCCCCATCTCCACCCCCCTGGTGGGGTCTCCCATGAGGATCCCAGCGGTGTCTGTGGCCCCCACCTCCATGGTTCACTGCCAGGAGAAGGGGCTGAGTGTCGGGTCTCGCATCCACCACGAGGGCTCTCCGTTTGGGCAGCAGCTTCACCAGCCTCCCCCTCCACCCCAGCACCTTCAGTCCCCCCACACAGACAGAGACCGAGACAGACCCCCCAGCAGGAGCAGTAAGCCCACTAGACCCACCTCAAACAAAGGAACCAGCAGCAGCAGTGGTAGTATTAGCAGTAGTTGTGGTAGTAGTGGTAGTAATAGTAGTAGCCTTCCCATTGATTCCTCCCCTCGCACCTCCTCTCTTCTCCCCCAACCTGCTCCTCCCATGCACCCCCCTCTCAGCGACAGCACCTTAGACCTACAGAGGCCAGTCCCTCGAATAGGGCCACCATCTTCCTCATCATCCTCCTCTTCCCAGTCGATGCCTCACGCATTCTATGTGAGCAGCATGGCTCAAGAGCACCCCTCCCCCGCCCGTCCCAGCCCCCACAAACCCAGACCCAGGGATGGGGCGTCAGAGCACAGGGCTGGGGGGTGTGAGAGGAAACCCAATCAGTCACCTTCTAAACCGTCCTCTGAGCGGCCAACCCCACCGAACAAGACTACCAAAGACCCAGCAGACCCAAAGCCTCTGGACCTCTCTGGAAGGCTGCTGGAGTTTGGCCTGCCTCCCAACGGCTTCCCTATCAAGATGGAGGCTCTGGGGTCTCCGGGGCCTCTGTACGGACATCCCCCCAGCAGGGAGCTCCTGAAGGAGACCCTCTCACCCAACTCAGTCCCCTCCCACTCAGTGGTCAGCAGCACTTTCTCCAAGGCCCCAGACAGGCCAGAGATGATCAGCACTTTGCACTCCTCCTGGTTGGTGCCCACCCCTACACCCATCTCCACCATTGGGTCCACCTACACACACCCCCACCCTCCAACCCTATCTCCCAGGCCCAGCCCAGACCCCCAAGGTAAAGGCTCCTCTCCCTCCGTCATTAAACACAAGGTTCTGGAGAGAGTCCTGCCCCAGTCCCAGCAAAGTATCCCATCCTGCCCCAGGGTAGGAGAGCCACATACTACCCCAATACCTTCCAATCCCAATCCTGCCTCCACGATGCCCCTGTCCCCCAAACCCAATGGTGATTGGCCCAAACACAGCCCCAGCCAATCAGAAGGTTCCCCCATGGCCGGCCATCATAGGAGCTCCACAGAGAAGCCTCCCAAAGCCCCCAAGAGGGCTGAGACGTCCCAGGAGGTGTCTCTGTATAATAAACATCCCTGTCTGGAGAATACCAATGGGCACCCGCCCAGCCACCTTTACCTAGCTCACAGCATGGCCTACGCCAACCGATACCTGCACTATACTGTACCCGACAGCATGGCCCTCCATTCTCTCCCTCTGCCAGGGAAGGGCCCAGCCTACACTCACCCCGTCCTGCTGGGCAGTAGCAGCCTGTACCCCTCCCACCTGGCAGCCAAACACCCCTTACCCTACCACAACCATGCTGGGGAGTACCTCACCTACAACTCCCAGGAGATGGTCCACCCTCTGATGCACGCACATCCAGACTCCAAAGCCCTGGATCGTGCAGATCAGGGGCCCAAGTGCCGGGGACAGGGTCAGGACAAAACTAGGAGTCTCACAGAGGATTGTGGTGAGTCCCACAGGGGCCGAAGTGGTATGGAAACAGGAGAGGGGTCCCATGTGAAGTCCAAAAGAGAGGCAGGGGAGCGGGGAGGGAGCCTGCCCAGACCCACTTCCTCCTCCAGCATCAGTACCCCCTCCAAAGACTGTATCGTCTGCATTGATCTCGTCCACTCCGACACAGATGGAGAGTCCACTCCGTCTACCAACAAGCCGCAAGTCTCTGTCACCGTCCCCATCGCCAGGGGCAACCAACATAGGTGTTGCAATGGCAACCAAATCATTAGGGAGGTGGAACGGGAGCCAAAACACCAATTGCATCATCACCACCTTCCCCACCATCTTCATCACCACCCCAGCCCAAGCTCCACCCTGAGACCTATTCACACAGACAGACAACCAGAGACCCTCTGTATGAGACCCAGGCCCCTCCAGGAGACGGGTTGTCCAGGTGTTGGCTCTAGCCCACCTCAGCGCTCCCCAGAGCTGGTTAATCGGGCCAAGCAGAGACCTGAGGACCAGAGCCCTTCCTCAGACCCAGGGGACCAAAGGGAACAGGACCAGAGCACCCTGCGCTGTGCCCGAACGTCTGGCGACCGCAAGTCTGGTGAACGCACGTCTGGCGACCGCAAGTCTGGTGAACGCACGTCTGGAGACCGTACAACTGGGGATCGTGACCGCAAGTCTGGCGACCACATGTCTAGAGATTGCAAGTTTTCTTGTGACCACACGTCTGGAGCAGAGAGAGAAAAGATGGACAGACTAACCTTCTCCCACCCCATCCATGGCTACATGGACCTGAGGAAGGAGCGAGACAGTGAAAGAGAAGGAGGGAGCGTTGGAGACACAGAGGAGTCACATGGAGAGGGGGATGAGGATGAAGAGGGTGGGCGAAGAGGCTCACGGAGGACCAGCCTGACCAAGAGGATCGCTAGCTCCTCAGGCTATGTGGGCGACCGCATCAAATGTGTCACCACCGAGCTGTACGCAGACTCTAGCAAGCTGAGCCGGGAACAGCGCGCCCTGCAAGTGAGTTGAGAGAAATGCGGACGTAGTTGGGTTGGGTTGGGGGGCAGTGTCAGAGGATGTGATGATAACATGACTCATTCATCTGAAGCCATATACAGTTAATATGGTATCAAACATACAACTATGGTAAATTCTGCCACTTATTCTAGCGGCCCATAGAGACTTTCACATTATTCAGAAAATATATGACTTCATATAGGATGTGTCTTAGAATCAGTCTATGGATCAGATACCTGCTCCCCATAGCTGAACTTGCAGAGTGAGGGTTAGTCCAGGGTTATAGGCTTATACCAGCCCTTTGCCGTTGCCTCTAAGTTTATGAGAGAACATTTGAAGCATGTTGAAAGTCAGTGAGTTAGTACAAGGCCAGTTCAAAGGTTAACCTAAGCCTGTGAGTTGTCTAGGCAACATTGGTTAGGTTGTTTGCGTGCTCTGTGTATCTAGCTCGGGAGAAAGAGAAAGAGTGAGGGGGTAGATAGTGAAATAGAAAGGGAGGTTGCAGAAGCATGTGTTGTTGGCTGCTGAGCAGTAGGGCTTCACATTGTGACAGCGGTAGCCTCATTGTTCCCCCTGCCTCTGGCTGTGGTTAACCCCAAGGTGAGCCAGAGGGGCTTGAGGGAGGGTGGATGGATGCGGTTCCTTGTTATTGAAGCAGCCCCCTCCAGCCACCACGGCCTTATCCAAGGTCACATACCCCTTCCCCCAAGGCTATTAGTGCCTGGCTCCTCACACACGCACACATACACACACACTGAACACATTAAGACACACAATGATAGCCGGCTTTTGTCCCCAAAAAATAACATAGAAAAACCAATAAATAAAATTTGTGCAGGCCAATTGTCCAGGGGAAGAGGGAAAAATATCCCATTGTAAAATAGTGCTTTTAGCCTATTCATGGATGGAAATACCAGTCGATGGAAATACATTTATCTGGTCTTTGTACTTATTGGTCTATATGTTAGTTTGCATAATTTAGTGGAATTAAATTGGTGCATGTGTACAATATATTCGTTATGTATGTTATTCATCACATACGTACATCATACAGAGCCTTAGAGCGGAAAATCTGTCAGACAGAGTGAGAGATGCTGCTGCAGTATCTTGTGGTGTTTTCAAGACAACTGGGAATTCTGAAAAAATGCAACGTCAAATTATGACGTCAGTGTTCTTCAGGTCAGAAAGTCGGAGCTCTAGAAAGAGGCCAGAGTTCCCGAGATGGATGACTGTTCAAAACTATGTCCCCCTTCGGAGCTCGTTTTTCCCCCAAGTTATCTTGAATGGTCTGAAGTCGGAGGTTGGAGATTTCCGAGTTGTTTTGAACGCGGCATCAAACGGAAGGAAGGCTTCATCAGCGCGTCACATACCACTTTGCTATGAGCTGGAGGCAGTATGCATTTTTAAAACATGTACTTAATTGTTTGAAACCTGAACGTTGTAATACATATTATGAGGAATGTCTTACTTTGATTCAAAGTAGCCTATTCTCATGTTTTGTTCTTTATTTCGAACTGATATTTTCATCTCTGTCACGTGAAACACTCGCATGTGCAGTGCCCTTTTGACAACAGTGTTTTCCCGCTAATTGCATTATGGAACGAACATTCGCGAGCAGCCTACTGCCTTGTGTGCGTTGCTGTGGTTATAATGTGAAGAAATATCCTAATAGTTTTTAACATTTTACGCTAAACGCTCTGATCTTTTTTATGTAGCCTATGTCTACTTGTATGAATTTGGGATCTATCTTCCCACAACTGTCCCAGAGCCTGTTTGGCTGAGGAAAAGTAAATGTGGACAGTTATTCTAACATATTCAAAGTGCACATTCGGTAAGAAGGACCGACTTGCATGTTTTGTTAATATGAATTACCATATTCTAAATGTCATTTCTGTCCTTTTGAGCAATTAGGTTAGGCACCCAATGCATATGGGTCCGGTACATTTATCAAATGTCCGGTATATGTTGCCGGTAAAAAATAAACAAATTTTCCTAACCGAAACCCTGACACACACACAGACATACTGTAAACAAACACAGATTCAGTCCCGCAAAATTGAACTGTGGTTCATTTTTGAGTGATCTCACAGTGACTTATTGAGACGGTATCCACTGAATCTACTTTTCTACTTGTTATAGACCAACATCCTGGTTCTGGTTAGATTAGATTAAAAAACACACATAATGTATATGAATGAATGGGACAGAGGCATGTGTGTTAACCGGTTGGTTCCACCCATCCATATGTTGTGAGGGCACCTCTAAACCATGTTGCTTTGTCTTTAATTGTCATGCTTGCTGATACAAAGCTATCAAATGCTAGATTTTTGGACGTTTACTACTTAATAAAAGGCTCTGTCTAAGTCAATTATTATAAATTAAATACCTACAAAAAAACAATCCAGTTCAGAAAACAAGGGTTTGATAGTTTTGTGGTTGTGTTTATTGACTGGTTCCCTGGTTTGGTTTGACTGTGTATGTGTGTGTGCTTGGTGGGACTGTGGCTGCTAGATGTTGTTTGTGTATAACAGGGTTGCTCCAATCCTCCAGGTATGCACTACTGCTGGGTTTCCTTTCTCCTGGTAGTGAATAGATTGGTTGGTTGGTTGGTTGGTTGGTTGGTTGATTGATTGATTCATGTTATGATTGGTCAATCCTTGATTAGAGGGGAAGGAGAAAACCAGCAGTGCTGCAGACCCTGAGGCCCGGAGTTAAGAAGGGGGGGGTGTAAAGACATTTTAACATACAATACCTACATGCAATGATAGACAGATATACTGACTAAAGTGATGGACATATATGAAATAATGAACAGATTGAAATGATAAAAATGATGGACAGAACATGAAAAAGGACAGAATATGAAATGGACAGATATATTGAGCCCCCTCCCCCCGGTTCTAATTGCTTAGATGGAAGTCATATCACGAGAGGGGAATAAAATAAGTCAACCTGCAGCTAACTGGGAGGTCAGTTTTTTACATTTCTTTATCTATCCCCTCAGACAGGCTTTCTCACCCTCCTTCTGCCCTCTCTTTCTCTCTTTCTGCTACACAATTTCTTTCTGTCTTTTTTCTCTTGCTCTGCATTGCTTCTTCCCCTTTCTCTGTTTTTCTCACCCTATATCTTTGTCACTCTTCCCCCCCCCCCCCCCTCCTCTCTTTTTTCTCTCACCCCCTCTCTTTCTCTCTCTGTGAGCCTCAGGGCTAGCTGTATGTGTTTCCTAGCTGTGTTCATGTTTCAGGAAGGGAGATGGCAGGATCTAGGACTCTCTGTGGCTGACTGCACTAGTCTAACCTAACCGTGTCTGGATGTGCCGTGCTTGTTCATTTATCTCTATCTCTTTGTCCTGTCCTGTTTTGGCCTCCTTTTATTGACACAGTGATTTCCTGATGCGATGTTTGCTTCTGTAGCTGTTCAGCCCAGATTGAGGTTTAGAGAGGTGTGTGTCTGTGCGGCGTGGGCTATAAGGTTAGTGGGTTTCATGGCAGTTTTCTTTGTGTGTGTGTGTCGTCGTCTGTCTGTCTGTGTGTAGCGGGCGATGATGCGGTTCTCGGAGCTGGAGCTGAAGGAGAAGGAGTGTGGGGGTGTGTGTGTGTCTGTGTCGGCAGCGGTAGCAGGACGGGAGTTGGCAGACGGCCATCGGAGAGAGAGAGAGTGGGAACACTGCCAACACACCGCCAGGCAGGGAGAGGGTGAGTAACCCAATTCACACACACACACACATGTTCACACACACACACACACACACACTCAGCAAGTTTGGTCACAACACACACACAGAGAGAGAGAGACTTATTTTCAAGGAGCGTTTTGTGCTTATCTGTGTGGAAAGAGGATAAAGAGGGAGGGGTGGAGGAGGCAGAGATCGAGTGAGTGGGGAAGAGGGGGAGAGCGAGCGAGTAGGGGAGAGGAGGGGGAGAGTGGGAGGAGGAGTAAAGTTAGTGAGTGAAAGTGGTTGAGAGAGAGAGGAATAGAGTGAGTCAGAAAAGGAGAGGGAGGGAGGGAGGGAGGGAGGGGAAATTATTTTGTTGGCGGGGAGCCCAGCTGTGTAGTGGAGCGAGGCCTGGACTGACGTGGGAGCCTAATTATGGCAGAGAGGAACGGAGGGAGAGAGAGAGAGGAACGGAGGGAGAGAGAGAGAGGAACGGAGGGAGAGAGAGAGAGAGAGGAACGGAGGGAGAGAGAGAGAGAGAGGAACGGAGGGAGAGAGAGAGAGAGAGGAACGGAGGGAGAGAGGGAGAGAGAGGAACGGAGGGAGAGAGCGAGGGGGACGGAGGGTGAGAGCGAGGGGGACGGAGGGTGAGAGCGAGGGGGACGGAGGGTGAGAGCGAGGGGGACGGAGGGTGAGAGCGAGGGGGACGGAGGGTGAGAGCGAGGGGGACAGAGGGTGAGAGCGAGGGGGACAGAGGGTGAGAGCGAGGGGGACAGAGGGCGAGAGCGAGGGGGACAGAGGGCGAGAGCGAGGGGGACAGAGGGCGAGAGCGAGGGGGACAGAGGGCGAGAGCGAGGGGGACAGAGGGCGAGAGCGAGGGGGACAGAGGGCGAGAGCGAGGGGGACAGAGGGCGAGAGCGAGGGGGACGGGAGGGAGAGAGAGAGAGAGGGAGGGAGGGAGAGAAATCAAAAAGAGAGTTACTTGACACATTGGAAAGAATTAACTATTTGGCCCTAAACAGAGAGTACACAGTGGCAGAATACCTGACCACTGTGACTGACCCAAACTTAAGGAAAGCTTTGGCTATGTACAGACTCAGTGAATATCACCTTGCTATTGAGAAAGGCCGCCATATCCAGAGCTGGCTGCTAAGAGAAGACAGGCTATGTGCACACTGCCCACAAAATGAGGTGGAAACTGAGCTGCACTTCCTGCCAAATGTATGACCATATTAGAGACACATATTTCCCTCAGATTACTAAGATCCAAAAAGAATTTGAAAACAAATCCAATTTTGATAAACTCCCTTATCTATTGAGTGAAATACCACAGTGTGCCATCACAGCAGCAAGATTTGTGACCTGTTGCCACCAGAAAAGGGCAACCAGTGAAGAACAAACACCATTGTAAATACAACCTATATTTATGTTTATTTATTTTCCCTTTTGTACTTTAACTATTTGCACATCGTTACAACACTGTATATATGCATAATATGACATTTTGAAATGTCTTTTATTATTTTGGAGTGTAATGTTTACTGTGAATTTTTATTGTTTATTTCACTTTTGTTTATTATCTACTTCACTTGCTTTGGCAATGTTAACACGTTTCCCATGCCAATAAAGCCCTTGAATTGAATTGAACTGAATTGAGAGAGGAACAGAAGGGAACAGAGAAAGAAAGAGAGTCACGCTCTGTGTGGCAGGGTCATGCCAGGGGGAGGAGAGTGGGGGAGAAAACATTTTCCTCTCTTCCTCTTGCTCTCTCTCTCTCTCTCTCTCTCTCTTTTGCTCTTTCTCTCCACCACCCTGTCTCTCATAGTAGCAGCGTCAGTATGAACTGTTGGTTTGTTGGCTCCACTGACATCGGATTAAAAACTCTACACTGTTTACCCCATCAAAGTTTTACAGGATGTCTTAGGATGTTTAACAGCCCTTCTCTCGCTTTCTCTCTTTCTCTTTCTCCTCCGCTTCCTCCCCTTTCCTCCTCTACTCTCTGTGTCTTCCTCCCTGGTCTAGGTGGAAGAAAAGTCTATGGGAACAACAGAGTCCCAGTCCTCCAGAGGTGTGGGGGCCAGAGGGAGAGCCTGTCCCCAGGGCAGGGGGCCTGGGAGGGGGCTAGAGATGGTGCCAGAGTGGAAGAGGGTGGGCGATGTTCACCCCCCATCCTGGCACTGGCAGACGGGCACCCCGAGGAGAAGGGAGGGCAGAGCGCGGTACACGCTAGCAAACGCACACACAGCCTACAGGAGGAAGAGGAGGAAGGAGAGAAGAGGGCAGAGAAGAAGGCAAAGATGACTTCAGGTGAGTAAAGGAGATGTTGTTTTCTTTTATCTACCTTTTTATAAAAATCCTCTTAGACTTCTGTCCATCTCACCCTTTCTCTCTCAGCTGTCTCGCTGCCATCTCTCTTCACACCTCTCTGATTCAGAGGGGTTGGGTTAAATGCAGAAGACATATTTCAGTTGAATGTATCAGTTGTACAACTGACTAGTATCCCCTTTCCCTTTCTTTCTCTGTCCCTCCTTTCTCCCCCTCTGTCTGTCCATCCTTTCTCCCCTCTCTGTGCCTCGTTACCTTAGATGTCCCTTCTCTCTTGTTCTGTCTGGTTCTCTCTTGTCTGTTCCCTCCCTTCTCTGTTCCCTCTCTCTTCTCTGTTCCCTCTGTCAGTTCCTTTTTCTGCCTCAACCCTTGTTCCTTATTTCTTTTTCTCTCTGTCTCATCCCTCTGTCTGTGAGGGAGAGATGGAGAGAGGGAGGTTTAATCCTGTCTTTGAGTGGAGAGAGTGAGAGAGGGAGCAGGACAGAGCTGCCACTCCTCTGCTGTGCTTACCCACCCTCTTCAGAGCTGCACTTTTCTTCTCTTTTCATCTCCTTTCTTTCTTCCCTCGTCTGTTTGGGTTTCTGTTCTTTTTCCCCTTTTCTTTTGGCAGGCGAGAGGGATAGTCCTCCCTGGTGCATTTGGGGAACTCTATTTTGTCCTCTCCCCCTTTTCTCTCTTTTCCAACCTCTCGCTCTCTCTTTCACTTTACACACACACACACACACACACACACACACACACGCAGGCTATGCTTAAAGTGAGGCTTACATGAGGCTTTAAGCTCATCAGCTAGAAAGAGAGTGAGCACTGCTATGTGTGTCCTTGTGTGTGTGTGTGTGTGTGTGTGTATTTCTGTGTCTGTATGTGTCGTTCTCCCCTAACCTCCACTTTCTGGGTCTTCAGATGTCTGTGTGCTGCC
Organism: Thymallus thymallus; assembly: GCA_023634145.1. Lineage (NCBI taxonomy): Eukaryota > Metazoa > Chordata > Actinopteri > Salmoniformes > Salmonidae > Thymallus > Thymallus thymallus. Next base: position 7,841,482 of record CM042408.1, read on the forward strand.
TACGGCTCCTACTACTACTAATGATGATGATGATGAGGAGGTGAGGAAGCTTAAGGTGTGTATTGAGCTGAAGGGGCTCTGCCTCCGCAAGCCCACCGCCTCCTCCCCCGAGAGACCAGAGGTTAAAGAGGAGAGAGCATGGTCATCACATCAATGCCCTTCCTCCCTGCCCCGGCCCCTCCCCCCAAGCCGTACCCCAGCCCAAGCCCCGCCCCCGCGGGACAGGAAGTTCAAGGTCGAACCGGAAGTGAAACCTCTGCCACAGAAACCAGAGATCACGAAGAGCTGGGCCAGAGAGATGCTGGCTAACGGAGATGCTAAACGAGGTAGGTACACTGAGTGTTGCAGTCAGTCTGTCTGATGGGATTCTCTCTGAGGTTGTTCTGTTGCCTAGTCACCAGTGGTGGTGGGCTTTTACTGCTGCTGTGTACAGTACGGAGCGGTATTCTCCTTTGTGGTAAGATGTCCCGTTTCTTTTTCTGTACCCTTCACATCTCCTCAACATTTCCTCTGGTGGTGGTGGTGGTGTTGAAGCCACACAAGTGAATCTATGCTCTTTATGGTTCAGCCTTCAATATCCATGTGCTTTGTGATGTCACTTCCTCTCTACGTTAGCGGTGTGGTCATACTGCCAGGGTTCAGGGACATGAAGGGATGTAGGAGGACACTTCCTGCTGGATTCAGGGGGCTGGAGGAGGTCTCTTTAGGGTGTTTAGAGTGTTAGCGAGGCTGTGCCCTCAGGGGTTATAATCGTATGCCTCTGGGGCCTGGATGCACAATCTCTCTCTCCGGATTGAAGAGCTATTGAGAAAATATAGTATTAGGAGTAGTGTGCATAGTGTGAGGAGAGCGTGTGTGTAAGAGCACGTGCGCATGCCTATTAGAAATATGGGTGCAGGTGTAATGTGACTAACGTGTGATGAATGATTGTTTCCCCTCGAGGCCAGTCAAATAGAGAGAGAGTGAAACAGAGAGAGATAAGCAGCAAGAGAAACGGAGAGAAACAGAGCGAAAGATAGAGACTGCTAAACTAGGGCTTTCCCTCTGCTCACACCATAGCTGAGAAAAAGTGAGAGATGAATAGACTAAGAAAGAGAAGGGGATTAAAGAAGGAGAGTAAGAAATGGTATTACCTGGGGTGTATTCATCACGCCGTGGAAAGCGTTAAGTCTGTTGCAAAATGTGTGTGTGTGTGTGTGTGTGTGTGTGTGTGGCTCCCAGATAGATGTTCGTCCTGATTTAATAAATCATCATACATACAGAGCTTGAGCTTCACCACTAACCTTCAGGCCCTCTCATTCTGTCTCTCTCTGTGTCTCTGTCTCTCTCGCTGTCTCTGTGTCTATGTCTCTGTCTCTCTCTCTGTGTCTCTGTCTCTCTGTCTCTGTCCTGTAGTTGGATTACTCCCTTTGACCCAGCAGAGGGACAGATCGGCCCCCCAGGGGCCCTTGATGGGACCAGGCTGTGACCGGGGATCCAAGGAACCCAGGAGAGGAGGGGTGGGGGTGAAGACTGTGGGTCAGTGCCCCCCCTCCTCTGCCTCCGAGCCGCCCACCGGAGACACCACCTCTCTCAAGCCCCGTCGTCATGGTGACATGGACAAACCCAAGGGCAAGCGGCCGTGCAAGACCAAACACACCAGCCAGAGAGAGAGGGAGCGAGAGATGGAGCGGAGAAGAGAGCTGCTGAATGGCGCTAGCAACCAGCACGGCAGCACTGATCTGGGAGCAGCTCTGGAAGACAAGGTGAGAGTGGTGGGTGAGAGAAATGACAGAGGAAGTGGATTGACGCGGCCAGAGGAGGGAGGGAGGGAGGGAGGGAGGGAGGTAGGGAGGGGGGGAATAAGATGAAATATGTTTACAATGTGTAGAGTGCTGCTGCTGCTCTGACCCTGCCCTGCCCTGGAAAACTTCCCGTGGAGTGTGCGTCTGTTTGTCGGTGTGTGTGCGTGGTATTGTGTAGAACAATCCCAACACTGTGTGTAAGAGCATTCTTTACATAACGAGAAATCCCTGGAGCATTTCAGTAGTAGACTTGGCGGTGAGCACTCAATTACGCACATACATACACACACACACACATATATACACACACACACACACACATATACACACACGCAGGAATGTGGCAGCCGCGGCTGAGCGGAGTTCAAAGGGAGAGGGGAAAAAAAGAGTGTGGTTGTTTTCTGCTCTCACCGTTTCATCCCTCGCTTCCAACTCCGACAGCTGCTCCGACTCCCAATTCCACTGAGGGGGGGGGGGGGGGGATCACGCGCGCTTAGACAGACACAGACACACGTTGTGTGAGCGTACAGCTTTGTTTGTGAGTGAGCATTTGTTTGTATGCGAGTAGCTATTTCTTAATTGGTGTGTGTGAGTTCTTTCTAACCCCTCCTCCTCCTGTCAGGTCAGTGAGCAGTGTGCTCGGCGGAAAAGACCCTCTTCTCCCCTCCATTACCTGGGCTCTCCGGTCAAGCCCTTTTCCGCCGCAACGCGGTCCCCCTCCCTACCCCCCCAGGTGAACGGCAGTGGGACTGTCCCACTGGAGAGAGCCGTGGTGAGGAGGTTCCCCCCTGCTGAGCCTCCTGTGGTGCGGCCCGTCCCCCCTGAGGCACGGAGACTAATCGTCAACAAGAACGCTGGAGAGACGTTGTTACAGAGAGCGGCACGCCTCGGATACGAGGTAAGACGAACACTCTTGCTCGCTCTGTCTCCTCTCTCTCTCTGTCTCCTCTCTCTCTCTGTCTCCTCTCTCTCTCTGTCTGCTCTCTCTCTCTGTCTGCTCTCTCTCTCTGTCTGCTCTCTCTCTCTGTCTGCTCTCTCTCTCTGATCTCTCGCTCTCTCTCTCGCTCTCTTTCTGTCTCCTCGCTCTCCCCAGCGCTCTCTCTCTTCTTTTCCTCCTTCTTTGTGCCTCACACACACACACACGCAGCGCACACACAAGCTCCCTTTTTCCTCTCGCTCCGCTCATCAAACATTTTCCGTGAAGGGAAGTGTGACACACACACACACACACACACACACACACACACACACTGCTGCCACACACATGCACACACACAGACACTCATTGCTGCCTCACGCACTCTCGCTCCTATCTTTCTTTCTTTCTTTCTCTCTCCTCTTTCTCTCACCTTTCTCTTTTTCTACAATCTTCTTTTCTAATCTTTTTTTCTCCCTGAATGTTGTTGTATTT